>MU228500.1:629432-647915 GCA_018584345.1 Thuja plicata
ACCTTTCTTGAAAGGATTTCATTAGTGTACTACACTTGTTAGAATGAGTACAAATGTTGACTTGACTGTATGCAATCTACTATTGCTGATTTACAGATCCATTAAAGCTTTTACAATAATAATATCACCTTAAGTGATTGATGAATAGCTTTTCTCTGCTTGTCGGTAGCCTCTATTCTGTTCTTGAAAATTGATTTGATTTTGTTTGTGTTCTTTTGGATGAATTCTCTGTCTGGTCTTTAGTTGCTCTCCGTGGCTACTATCTTCATTGATCAACTTGTTTTCTCAATGGATTGAGCATCTATTTATACAAGTATTTGACCTATCTTGGAATTCACATAATACAATGTTAACTCTTAGATACAAGGTTTACAACTTGACCTTGATCTTTAGTTTGCATGTTTTAAAATAGTAAAACTAATTAAAACAATAACAATTACATTGCTTCCTCCACACATAATGGATTTTAAAAAAATTAAGAAGCTATAAATACAACTTCACTGATCTATCTGACGTGGAAAGTCAGATCCACTTTTTGCGGGATGTAACTGATTGTCGATTCTTGGTCGTCGGTTTGAACTTGCAGTCTGTCGGCATTCCTTGACTGAACTGTTCGTCGGGTTCCCTATATCTTTCGAGTTCCTCTTCTTGCTGTTCCGTTGGGTAGCACTATTGTTACTCGTCAGGTATCTTTTACCTTTTTGTCATCAGATAATACTTAATAGTGTTTGTCGGGTAACCTTGGCGTCGGATAGTGCTGTGCCCTTTCTGTCGGTGTAGAGTAAACTGATGGTGCAGATCATGTTTTTCTCTAAGCATACTAATGGAAAAATATAATGCCTTCACAAATTCCTTGCAAAAATAAGAGTGCAAGATATCTTCTCAAGGGTTGAGAATTTGAGTTGAAGAAATATCAAGTTGTGGGCTTGATTGAAATTCACATTGTAATCCATTGAAATTAAGTAGAAAAGGTGCTTTCAAGTGTTTTTTATTGTGTTTAGACCCATGTAAATTGGATTTAAAGAGAAACTGAACATACACATATGTGTTTAGATTATCACAAATAGAAAAAAAATCATTTTGTCTTTGTGTTTGGTGTGTTTTATTGTTACATTTGATCACCCAGAATAAACAAACTTTTTCAAATTTGCAGATAGGTCAAATTTTTCAAACTTCACTAGTATTGTGTATATGATATATGTTCCTGCACATTTGATTCTCCAAAACTATGAATTTGAGAAATATGTTTGCATATTTTCTTCACTAGAGTTGCACATTTGACATTTGTTCTTGCACATTTGATCTAGAGAGTTTAAAACATAAAAATGATCCTCCTCTTTAGGTCTATCATTTCAATTTTGATATTTTTAGTCGTTAGCCATTGCATACCCAATTTTACCAATCAATCATACATCTTCATCTTCCATTAAAAAACTCTTTAGCATAGACCTAGGTTAGTCTTTCGTATAGATAAAAAAATTGGCTATCTTATAACCCTTATCACTAGAGGTTCATCATCCTTGAGTAGGGAACATATAAACATCTTTGGGTAGGGTAACTTGTTTTGGAGTTCATCATATCCTACTTAGCATGTCCTCTGTTGACCCCAGTGTTTGTATCTATTCATTATAGCTCAAGTAAAATTTTCCTGAATTACAATTTTTAGATCTAGAGTTACCTTAGTTTGCTTCATATTTAACCTTATCAAAATAACTATATTAGACCTATAATATAACTTCATATCATACCTAGGGGTTATTTTCATACCTAGAGTCTACATAATAATCATATCCTTGAGTCTCGTACTTCATCCATCCTAAGTCAAAAGATCAAAACTATTATACATGCCCAAAACAAGAACCAATGGCTACTTTAGCACAACAAATACAACAACTTAGAAGAAAATTGGATGAAATATGAAGCCAAAAAAATAAAATAAAAGAATCAACAATCATTATTGAGTGATGCCTTAAAGATGTTCACTGACATAAAGAAAATACAAATTTAGAAAATACAAAAGAAAACAGTTGAAATGGAACAACAAATAGGCAAAAATCTCAAACAATATCCCTCAAATAGAAAATTTACACCTTTGGGACAATATTTTGAGTCAACATTGAAATAGCTCCTTGCACGCAATCTTATCACACTACTCAAAGATAAGAGCTAAGTCTTAAGGTTAAATCCTTATGGTGGAATGACAATAGCTATTGTGAGTATCATAGACACAAAGGACATAAAAATTAACAATGAAAAGACTTGAAACATCTTATCGTAGACCTCATTGATAATGGTGACATTGAAATTCAAGGCAATCTTAAAGATTTTACTAAAGAGAAACTACATGCTCTTCCCGGGCATGGTAAAAATCATATACCTATGTATAGAAAGGACCTACAAATAGCCTCCATCTCTTCGATCATTTCCTCATCTCCTAAATATTTACAAAAAATATGCACCATATCCATCAAAAAATAAATCCAATAATGACATCTTTCATGTTGACCCTGAAGGTCTATCTATAACAAAAATCCAAGAAAATCCAAATCTTGATACAAGTCCTTCACTTGATCATCAATGTTAGAGCATCTCCTTACAATCAAGAAAACACTTCATCAAATTATCTTTCACTATCATAAAATCTCAATCTATCCCAATTAGCCTAATCAACTTATTAATCTTGCTATACTAAAAATTCAAATAAATTGTCCAGTTATGCTTATCAGATGTGTATTTCCATCAAATGTGCAACTTCGTATCATTGGTTCAACTTCTTCTCAAAAGTGTTGTATCCTAGCATTTTATGTAGTTCCATCAATTGTTCAACATCATCATCAAATATTCGCTATGATATACCAAGAGATTGTCTATTTTCATTTGGATTTCTCACCCAATCTCTCAAGGGGGCATACTTATCTTGATTACCGAGTTGAACTGGGGAATGTATTAACTAATAATTTTTTCTTGGGAACAATGCGATTGTCTGCATTGTCTCAAAAAGGGGAAAAACGTAGACACCTAAAATTATACTTGCATAATTAAATAAATATTTTAATAAATTTTTATTTATTTTTTATTAAGGTAAAAGCAAGTTTTGAAGGGGCCCCGAAACCTTGTACAAGTAGATTTTGAAGGGAATCTGAAACCCCACAAAAGTGGAACGCTGCTAAAGGAATTTTTTAAAAAACCTATAGCCCCCAACCAACATACGAATTGCAACTAACAAAGATAAAACACTAAACAACCCAGCTACCCGAAGAACAACAAGAATGACCGAAGCCTTACATCATAAAGGATTAACTAGGGTTTGAAAGATCCCCAAATTGTTGTCCAGGGTTTTGAAATGGAACCCAGAAACCTCAGAAACATGACCTGCCCCAAAACCTGACAATAACCTCAATTTAAAACCCCCAGCTACAAACATGGGTCCTTGAAAATTTTCAGCATCCATTTGCCAACTCCTACCAGAAACTAGCAAGAAAAAAACACCAAAAGAACCTAAATGATGGGGAACACCCTCATCCACCACGTTAGGATCAACTCTGATGCCCAAAAATGTGGGCTCCTACATTAAAAGATTAACACTCTGAATACCTACAACGACAACCCACTTGGGGAGAGGCCTAGGAAGAAGAGGACGCAAGACCATAGGCATGCCTCCACCAAAGGCATTCCCCCAACATTAATATAGCACCATGAAACAACCCACTCAACCTCAGCAAGAGAGAGCCCATAACCCAGCTAGATCCAACCAGCCATCGTGTAGCTATAGGAAAGAGGAGACAACTTGCACCCACCAGAGAACTCCATCCAGCAAACACAGACCACCTCCATAGGCTGTGCAAATTCCACCTTAATAGGAATGAAGGGTGAAGGGAGCAGGAGCAAAGAGATACTCCACCACCAATAAGAAACAAGACAAAACCCCACCTCAATAGGGGTATACTCCATCTCTATAGGAGTATGACATAAAATAAAATGACCAAAGAAAAAAACTCCCAGTAGAGAGACATCCATGCCACCCACCTTGTAAGAGAGATTATCCATGAATAAGGGTGAAACAAGAACAAAGGTCAAAGACCTAGCAGAATAGAAATAGGCAAAGACGACCCAAATAGAGTCCAAACTAGCAGCATCAACCACTTTAGATAAATCCTTGCAGCAACCTTGACCCTTAGGCATCCCATATAGCTTTGCATAACTTCCATTAGGACTAAACCCAATCTCCATAAATCTGTGCCCAAATCCAAAAGAAGGGCCACTCAACATAAGAACACCAGAAGAGCCATAAACAGAGCATAGAGAAGGGATAAAAATTGAGCTCCCCACTTCCCAAATCCCATCACAAAACCCTTTAGAAATGATGGTCTCCAGCCTCTCAGACCCCCAAAGAAGAAAAGGAGGTGCAAACAAAGAAGCCCCAATAATGAGGTTCCCATCTTCATCACTGCCATCGCCTCCATCCACTTCTTCCTCTACTACCCCCGCTGAGACTCCTACCGAAACCCTAGCTATGTGAGACTCCATGTCCTTGGAATCATTTTTTACTTAAATAGACATATACTATTTATTTAATTAATTCATTATAACCTTTCTTTGTTATTTAAGTAAATATTCCTATTTATTTATATAATCCATTAGCCTTTTCTACCCCATTGATTAAATAAATATTCCTTATTTAATTTTCCTTTTTATACCTCCTTTTCTACTATTTATCAAATAAATACCTTTATTTATTTCATGAGTTCATTATCCTCTTCTTTATAATTCACATCAATCATCTCCACTCACATGGTTCAACTCCCAAATTTGTAGGCATGTGACAAATGACACTTGTCTCTTCATTTAACTTTTCCACTCTCAACATGTATGGGTTCAATGCACCTTGTGATGTGTTATGAAAAGTCAATATCCTCTACCTACCACTCCATCTCATCCCTCCATTTGCAATAGCCTCTCAATCTCTATTACCCCCCTTTTCCCTCACATTATCATTACTTACTGTAACATCTAAAATGTAAGGTATGAAAATGCAAAGTATGAAATAGATGTTGTTACATTTGAAATTAGACTGTTTATTGAAATGTGTGGGGAAGATAAGATGTTCCTTTTAACCTCAAATACACAAAGGAAGGATCCAAATTGAATAACCCTAAAGGAAGGATCAATGCATAAATGAATCAATCTATTGGAAATGAGAGAAAAGAGGAAGACCTTAAATCCCATTTATAGAAAAGAATGTGTGATAACTTTAATTGAAATGAATAAGAGAAAAGTAGTAACCTTGAAATGTTACAGATATGAAGAATGCTTTTTTTGGGGGCCTGCACTTAGTTTCTGGAAAATCTGCAACATGATCAGGAACAGAAATGTAGAGACAGAAAAAACCAAGAAATCTTTTTCCGATCTGACATAGTTCTGATTTTGACCCTCAAGTCAATGTCACCATTGACCTTGAATTTTTGATTCCAACCTAGGGTAGAATCAACCTCTAAAACCTCCGATAGAAAATATATTTTCGGATCCCGATAGTTTGCTGAAAAGGGTATCCAAATCTGTACTCTAACTCAGTATTCTGAACCTGTAACTGTAAGAAAAATAGATTTGTTTGTTGGGGGGAGGGGTTTTCCTTGGTCAAACCCCGGTTTTGGAATTAACCTCAAAGTATAATTGAAATTGCATAAGTAAAAAAAAGTAAATGAACAAATTCACCTTGCTTGTATGGAAACCCTTGTGGCAGATTCAAATCCATCGATCCACAAGTATGTATGCACCAAATGGATGTAGAATGTAGAATGTAGAATGTAGGATTCCTCAAATCAATTGCTTTTAGATTTTCAACACCAATCTTGAATGGATCTTTGAATATAGGAAGAGGCTTGGAGGAATGTGGATGAAGAATCTTCAACAAGAGGGCTCCATAGAGCTTGAATCCTTCAATGGATACCAATGGATCTTCTTGATGAATTGAGTGCTTGAGAAGTGCTTGAATGCTTGAGAATAGATGAATGCTTCAATGGATACTTGGCTTGCTTCAAATCTTTCTTCTTCACCTTTAGATTTCACTTCTTAAGTCTTTGATAGTTGATGATCATGGTTATCAAGTCTTAGATTGTTAGAGAAAATGAGAGGAGAAAGCTTCCTTATAGATGAATCTAGGGCACAATCTTCTAGAGAGGCCTACATAGGAGAAATAAATTCCAATTAGACCTATACCCCTAGAAGAGGACCTATATTAAATATAATTTAAGAATTGTTTCTCCGAAGACTGAAGCAACCGACCCAGAAGCGGGAATTAATTCTTTCCAAAGCCTGACATCCGGAAACCCCAGGAACCTGAAATCTGGACCTTAGGTTAGAAAAAAGGTCAATTTTTACCTAGGTCAAGGTTGAGGTCAACCTTGACCCAGAAAGGTTGACTTTGACCTTGAGGTCAAAATCCCATTTTGTAGTTTAGGGTGTCAGAAATAGGGTGGAAAAAGTGGGAAATGGGGCAGAACAGGGGAAAAAGCTAGATCCAAGTATGAGACCCTTTCAAGGTGCTTGACATGACCCCAAACCACTTACTTGGAAGGCTAAACCAGTCTAACATGGAAGTGCTTCATTTTTTGACTATACATTTAGTACCCACTTTAGCAATCTAGTATGAACTCAATGCAAACTCTTGGTAAAGGAGATCATAAAGAACATATAATCTTATTAAAATCAAAAGGGACAAAGGAATCCTCAAGCCCCCAGGGACTTAAGTCTTTATCAAACCTAAGATCATGATAAGAGAGACATCACCAGTTAAGGAGAAAAAGAGAGAGGGTGTTATTACCTCACCCAATGAGAACTTATCTCCCATTGTGAACCACACAAGGAAACATTGTAACTGGAATGATGGAGTTGAACCGCCTAGTGAATGTGGCTACTCACTAGTCAACCCATCAGGGAGATCCTGTCTTAAGGACACCTTCCGACCTTAAGGGATAAAAACATTGTAAATTGAAACTCGGGGGATCAAGAGATCCATATAAATTTAAACTAGAGGGATCAAGAGATCCTATAAGGTAAAAATCCATGCTTTAAGGATTAGTCTTTAATCCATAAAGGGAGAAAGTTTTAAGTTTGAAAATATTTTGAAAGCGCGTGTGTGAAAAAAGTGAGTAGAGCATATGCCCCCATGTTAAAGTCATTTCTAACACCTTAACAGGAGCAATGTCTTGAATGAAAATATAAACAACTCTACCGATTACATTTCCACTACGAGATGCCCCCAAACGAAGAAAAATCAAGGGAAATACCACATAAACATACAAAGAACACAGAAGGGATCTATCTATTGTGGGGTCAGTATGATCATAGGATAATATGTATATATAGATATGATATTATTGCAAATGAATTGACATCATTCCCCAAATAAAGTAGAACTACAATCACAAAGGAGGAAAGAAAACTCAAGAGTTACGAAGAAGAGTCTTTTCAGACCACAACATGGAGACCAAAAAGAATTAGTGCTACCATGTCGTAGATCCAATCAGACTACACAAGGAAAACGTTTACAAACAATATCACAAGTACAACAAAACATGAAAACTACATATAGTAGAGTAAAGATACATATAGAGGAATTATACAACAGGTTTGATTCCTTTATCACCTTGCACCAACAAAGTAACAAGGGTTGTATAAAATAATCTAACAAACATTTAGCAAACACATTACGGGAGAAGTACAATACAACATGCAAACACAAAAAGGGCTACCACAAAGGATAAGCCAATCAAGCGCATCGCTTACTCTCCCCATCTTGATTTATATCATTTAGGGAAGGTGGGAAAATCACAAGAGGGACTATATCCAATACAGTAGCGATAATAGCCAGTTCCAAACAAGGATCCTCTTGAGAATCGCGATGTTCGATACTAGGTGTAATTATCAATTGAGTTGAAAGCATATGAGTTAAATCAGTATCAAGATTGATGGTCTCATATTTATCACTAGGATCAATATGATCATCAAGAGTATTCTCCTCATTAAGATTAATTAAAATAGCATCTAAGATGTGAATAGGATCATCATACTCATTCATCTTACCATCATTATGAACATTAACTTCTTCAAACACATCAGGCATAGGTTGGTTGAAAGAAGGTAAAGAATTTTGAAGAACAGAAGAACAAACCCTATCATTAGCTCTACGCTTCTTACAACGTTCATTAGCAGATTTGTTATGTTTTACTTTGTTTGACACATGTTGAGAACTAGGAGGAATAACAATTATTTCCTTCGTAGTATCTATAAGAGGATTGGTAGGATTCACAGTAGGCTGAGAAGTGACACTGGGAGGTTGAGTAATAGAGCTAGCTGTAATGGATAAAGGAGGTATAGAAGGAGTGGGCAAAAGACTATGGTTAAGATCTATCCAAGGCATGCTTAACTTGACAATCTTGTGATGTTTATAGGCTTGGTATGAACAAAAAAGGTTGTCAGGGCGAGGAGGACATGAATTAGGTAATGAAGGCCAAAAGAAATCAAGAGTAGCACAATCTCTAGGCCTAGAAGGTTGATACAAACTTTGATTAATGATTTTCACTTCTTCATCATGAATGAACTTAATACATTTATGAATAGGAAAAGCAATAGCATGCATAGCAGTTATCCAAGCCAAACCAAATTTGACTTGAAATTGATCAGAAGTAGGAATGACAATGAAGGTACTATCTACAACTTTGCAACAAAGTTCAATAGGAAAGTTAATAGAACCAAGTGAAGGATAGAGAAAACCATTACAAGTTTGGATCCATGCATCAGATGTATCATAACAATCACGTTGTAGGTTTTTCATAAAAAAGTTTTCCTTAGTAATGAAATTTATTAAAGATGTGGGATCAACAAGACAACCACGCATAGGTATCTTAGAAATCCTAGCATAAATATAAAGGGGACCATCGAGAGCCTTAATATTCTCAGCATCATCAAAGGTAATTGAGAGTTACCTAGGTCATTTATCCTTAGTTTGTTTCTGAGGTTTAGGTGGAATTTGAAGTTGAAGTGGAGGTGAAGGATCTTGAATAGTAGGTTGAGGTGAAAAATTGCACTCCACATGATTAACAATATGATTGAGATCATCCATTTTTGAATCGTAAAAAATATCCACAGAAGATGGTTGAGAAATGGTATTAGTATTATGTGTAGGTAAAGGATTTGTATAAATTTGAAGGTTTTGATTAGGAGAGACATATTTTTTCCCATTACCATCAAATTTATCAACAGATAAAGAATTAGAATTGATTAAGTCTTGAACCTTATGCTTTAGAGAATAACATTTTTCAGTATCATGGCCATTCCGTCGATGGTATTGACAAAAAGCTTTAGAATCAAAGGATTTTGATGCTATTGTGGTAGGGAGAAGAGGTCGAATAGGAGGCAAGGTAATCATATTAGCACTTAACAACCTACCCATAATAGATTGTAAATATTTAGAGAGAGGAGTAAATGTACAATTCATACGGAAAGCAGTGGATTAAGAAGTGACATTGTTGGATGCAACAACAACTTGATCAACAACTGCATTTGTCTGTTTATTGATCTTGACATAGTTGTTAGGTTTTTTAAACTTATTAGGATTAGGATCAGCGTCACTCTTATCAACTAGAACATGAGCCATTGGAGTGTTTCTCTCAAATTGACTCACTCATAATTGATAATGATGAAGTGCTGCACAAAGTTGTTGAAAAGAGGTAAATTCAGTAAGTAGAATCTTATCCCTAATATCCTTTTGTAAATTTGAAATAAATATATGCTGAATATCAATATCAGGAACAAGATAATAAATCTGAGCATACAAATTCTTAAATCTACCAATAAAATCAGTCAATTTTTCTTTAATGTTTTATTTACAATGCATTAAATCAGTTAAGGACACATGCAGACCAATGCTATTTTGAAATTGTTGGATGAAGGTATTAGAAAGTTTAGGAAAAGAATCAATAGAATAAGGGGGTAAAGAACAATACCATTGCAAGGCCTTATCACAAAATTTTCTAGCAAATAACTTAGCTAAAATCCTATGGTCATGAGCATAATCACTACAAAGGATTTGAAATGTTTTAACATGAGTAATATGATTGCCTTTACTATTGTAATTCTCA
The DNA here is from genome assembly GCA_018584345.1 of Thuja plicata. Lineage (NCBI taxonomy): Eukaryota > Viridiplantae > Streptophyta > Pinopsida > Cupressales > Cupressaceae > Thuja > Thuja plicata. Next base: position 639,572 of record MU228500.1, read on the forward strand.
AGATGAGGCATATCAACTTGTTGAGGGATAGTAGCACGAATAATGTTTAAGGATAAAGGACTACCCATGTCACATGTAGGAATGCTAAACTTGGATTGGGTTAAAGATGCAAGTTGTTGTTGTAAAGATGACTCAGTTTGAGCCAAACTAATAATTGTGGAATCATTAGAAGAAATAGGTGACATAGAAATATTAGGAACACTAGGAAAGGTGTAGGAAGCGGTAGGAATGGAAGACACAACCGGTGGAACACTTGGAACCACAGTTGGAAGGGGATTGGAATAAGTAAAAGGCACACTATGATATGAAGGTTGTGAGGTAGGTAGAGATACCGGTGGAACAGTCACAAGAATAGATGAAATTGGGAGAGATGTAGTCATTAAAGGAGGAGTGTAAGTAGGAATGCTAGGTAAAGGAACAGAAGAAGGTCCTTCACTAGTGAGAGGAGGAGTGAATCCTAGATCTTGAGTCTCTTGAGCTAAAGGTTTAACATTCAAATGCACAAGATGAGTGATACCACGCAAGAGATTAACATCTTGATCAGTATCACGAAGGAATTTATTAAGAACATCTATAGCTTGGATGGAATATTGATTATGGATTTCTTGAATAAGCCAATTCCCATTTTATCAAGTTATGTTGAAAGATTTTGTACTTGTCTAGGAGGAACTCTTAAAGCATCGTCCTCATCATGAGATGAGTGAGAAGATTTATTCTCCATAGTTTAGGATTGGAATCATGAGTGGTCAAATTTTCATCCGGGATCCTAAGGAAAGGAGAGGAAGACTCAGGATAAAAGGAACCCATAAGTCTACGACTTCTTCTAACCGGGATACTATAAGTAGGACTAGAAGTTGTAAAGCTCATACACCAATGCAATACAAATGAACTAATTTAGGAAACACAAGATTTTAATTTTAATTTTTTTGAAATGTAAATGCAATAATATAAAAGAAAGCTAATCTAATATGCATGCAAGTTCTAACATAAAAGATGTAAATCTAACACCAAAAAGAAAGAGTTGTCTATCATGGGTTCACCAAAATGTAACATCTAAAATGTAAGGTATGAAAATGTGGAGTATGAAATAGATGTTATTACATTTGAAATTATAATGTTTATTGAAATGTGTGGGGAAGATAAGATGTTACTTTTAACTTCAAATACACAAAGGAAGGATCCAAATTGATTAACCCTAAAGGAAGGATCAATGCATAAATGAATCAATCTATTGGAAATGAGAGCAAAGAGGAAGACCTTAGATCCTGTTTATAGAAAAGAATGTGTGATAAATTTAATTGAAATGAATAGGAGAAAATTACTAACCTTGAAATGTTAAAAATATGAAGAAATCTATTTTCGGGGTCTGCACCGAGTTTCTGGAAAATCTGCAACCGGATCTGGAACAGAAACGCAGAGACGGACAAAAACCAGAAATCTTTATATAATTTGACAAAGTTTCGATTTTGACCCTCAAGTCAATGTCACCATTGACCCATAATTTCTAATTCCATCCTAGGGTAGAATCAACCTCTAAAACCTCCGACAGAAAATCTATTTTGGGATCCTGATAGTTTGCTGAAAAGGGTATCTGAATCTGCACTCTAACTCGCTGTTTTGAACCTGTAACTACAAGAAAAATGGATTTGTTTGTTGGGGGGGAGGGATTTGCCTTGTTCAAACCCTGGTTTTGGAATTAACCTCAAAGTATAATTAAAATTGCATAAGTAAAACAAAGTAAATGAATAAATTCACCTTGCTTGTATGGAAACCCTTGTGGTAGATTCGAATCCGTGGATCCACCAGTATGTACGCACCAAATGGATGTATAATGTAGGATGTCTCAAATGAAATGCTTGTAGATCTTCAACACCAATATTGAATGGATCTTGGAATAGGAAGAGGCTTGGAAGAATATGGATGAAGAAATCTTCAACAAGAGGGCTCCATAGAGCTTGAATCCTTCAATGTCTACTAATGGATCTTCTTGATGAATTGAGTGCTTGAGAAGTGCTTGAATGCTTGAGAATAGATGAATGCTTTAATGACTACTTGGATTGCTTCAAATCTTGCTTCTTCACCTTTATATTTCACTTCTTAAGTCTTTGATATTTGATAATCATGGTTATCAAGTCTTGGATTGTAAGAGAAAATGAGAGGAGAAAGCTTCCTTATATATGAATCTAGGGCACAATCTTCCAGAGAGGCCTACATAGGAGAATTAAATTTCAATTAGACCTATACCCCTAGAAGAGGACCTATATTAAATATAATTTAAGAATTGTTGCTCTGAAGACCAAAACAGCTGACCTGAAAGCGGGAATTAATTATTTCCAAAGCCTGACATTCAGAAACCCCGGGAACCTGAAATATGGACCTTAGGTCAGAAAAGGTTGATTCTAACCTAGGTCAAGGTCAAGGTCGACCTTGAACCAGAAAGGTCAACTTTGAACCTGAAGTCATAAATCCCATTTTACAGTTTAGGGTGTTAGAAACAGGCTAAAAAAGTGAGAAATGGGGCAGAACAATGGAAAAATCCAGAGCCAAGTCAGAGACCCATTCAATGCGCTTGACATGACCCCAAACCACTTACTCGGAAGGCTAAACCAGTATACAATGGAAGTGATTCCATTTTCTGACTATACACTTAGTCTCTTATCTTAGTCACTCATTCTACCACCTCTTAATCTCTACCCTTAATTTTCATGAGGAATTTTATAAAACAACATTTTATCCTCTCATTTGAACCCCTATCCTTTTTAAATAATAAATGATCCTTTTCATATTTGTGATTTTTAAGAGTTTTTTCTATCACCATTATCATCTTCATACTTTCATTATCTTGCATTAATCAACCATACTCCATTCTTTTATAACCTCTTGTGCATATGCTAAAAAAATTGAGAGCAACCCATTTCAATACAATATCAGAAGGGATGAGAGGAAAATGGAATCAAGTGTTTCTTGAATGCATATGGGTATATCTTAGTTTACTTTCATTGTTATGTGTTCCTAAAGAAGTGTTCCATTGATATGATGTTGGTGAGTTTTATGAATCTAGGGCTTGTGGTTGGGCTTGATTAGGTTTGTAATTAAGTTGTCTATTTCTATCATCTTTAGTGCGAATTTATGTTCTTTAAGTTTTATATACTTAATCATTTATGCAAGAACTAAATAAGCTAATTAAGGGAAAAAATTATTTTTAAGACTGATTCACACCCCCTCTCTCTACTGTGTCATAATAGTGTCCCTTTGGGGTGTTAGTGTCCTACTTGGGTGCCCAAGTCCATCTGAAGCACATGTGTCCTTGGTTCTTTATTCGTATTTTTTTTGGGGCCTCGAACAATCAAACATTATTCACAAAATCTACTCGTTGGGTCCTAAAAAGTCTAGTTAGCCTCTAAGAAGGTACATTTATGGATCCAATATTAGGTTGTGGTTTTAGTTGCTTTAGTGTGCATGTCCTTTTTCATAGGAGGTTAATCTTTTCACCTTGAACATCAAGATGGTTTAGTTCATCTTGTGACTTATTGTAAAGTCCTATGAAGCATTGGAGGTGTTGAAATCCCTTTTTGATCATCCCTAAGGTGTCCCAAGATTTCCTTTATATTTTGTTGGCATTTAGGGACCTATGTCTTTCACTTGTGTATTATCGAGCTCTTACAAGATGTTTTACGTTTGTAGTAGAGCTAGTAAACTCCTGCATGTGTTGAAGGTGTTTGGGGTTGAGCTAGTTAGCCTAGTTTTATGCAGATTAAGAGGATTTTGTCATCCCATCCTAGTATCATTCATGAGAGAACTTGATCATGGTTTGTGTCAATCATTATTGAGGAGTCATCCTTCCTCTCTCTCTTTCATCATCTCATCATGGTGAGGGGTCTCACATTAATTAGTCTTCTGTTGGTGTCACCCTGCTTGCACAATGGTGAGGTCTTGTATATTTGTCCATTTATGTGTGTCTATATCTGTTGCAAAATTTGTGTGCATGATTTCATGCAAGTGTGACATGTTGTGTTGTATCTTGGTGTTAAAAAATATTAGAGGTTTCTTGGCTTTTGTCCTGAGGGTTCCTTGGCTCAACATTACAATTACTATATTGTCATACTATTGAATTAAATGCACATCCTTTCAAGAGAAAGTCATTTCAATACACTCAATGCTGAGAGTTGAAGTGAAACTAGATAATTTAAACTTCTATTTATTTATGTTTCTAAATTCTTTATTTTATATTTTCATTTTTTTAATTTATTTAATTACAAACTCTCTTCCTAAAAAAAGACATTTCTAATGCAATTTTGCATCTCTACTACATTGTTTAACCTTAGTGCTTATAATCACTCTCTAGTGCATGTTACTATTTTTTTTTTCTATCTATCTATTTGAAACTACATTAAGGAGTTCTAAATTATACTTTTAGAAGCTAACCTTATAACCCCAAAAATATCTAACCTAGAATGAGTCAATGAAAAATTCTCATAGATCTAGAACTAATCTTCTATAAACTCCGCAATTAGATGATCAACTTCAAAGATGTTATGATTGAGAGTGGTAAAAAAATATTTAATATTATAAAATAGGTTGTAGGTTATTCTTCTACCTTTTTGAAAAAGATATTATAATTTTCTAATCTTCTTTAAAAATACACTATTTTTAAATTTTTTTAGAGATTTTTATTATTAACGCGTGTTTTAATATTATACATTTTTATGACATTTATTATTAGAGAATTACAAAAATAATTTTATATGAAATATTTAATCTATTATAAAAGGATTGAGAGTTGATAAAACTAAAAATGTTAGTATTAGTTAAGTTATTCTAAATAACGAATTTAGATATATTTTACAATTTTTATTTCTACTTCAATTAAAATTTGAAACAAGATTTTAAATATATATATATATATATATATATATATATATAATCAAATAAAAAAAATAAATAGTAAATAACATTTTCCTCATGTCTTGAGCTTCTATACAATCATAGTTCTCTTACTTTGTTACCTCTTATCAGTGTTACTAATATGATCTTTAGCCAAACGAAGAGTTGTTCTCTGTGCAAGTGTGTCACTTTTGGATGTGTATCTTTGTGGCTTCCAAGAATTCATGGTGCTGGTCCTCCTTTGGATTTATGTGGAACTTTAGTTTTTTCAGGATGATTCCCTTGTAATGTCAATAGGGTTGTTCGATTTTCTTCCCTACATGGTAGTTTTCTGGTTTTTATTTGGGGGATTTGGATGAGGGAATCTTCTCTGTAATATCCTTGTGGGATTATTGTTGGGTTGGACTAGGTTCCAAGTTTGTTATGTTGTGCTTAGGACTTATTTTTATGTTTTGGAGCTAGACCAAAAGTTTTCTTTGCCTAAATCCACTCTTTATAAATCTCAACCTTTACAAACATGTGAGCTCTTCAAAATCTTAAAATCTTTCATTATAAATACAAACTTTATATATAATTAACTTCAAAATTTTCTAACATGACAAAACACTATAAAAACCAAAATTACATATAATTATAGAATTTAACAATTTCATATAGAACATATAACCTATTATAAAACAATTAAGAGTTGATAAACCTAAATTAATGGTAATATTGATTAACATATAAGATAAATTTGAATATTTTTAAGATTTCTATTTCTTCTTTAATTAAAAATTGAAACAAGATTCTAAATATATTTATTTCTATTGATTCTATGAAATCTTTTTATATAAAATATTTTCCATATCTTTTTATATACATATTTTCCATATGTATGTGAGCATAAGTAATGATAACAGGTGCAACAACACGTACTTATAATTTTTTATTTATTTTTGTTTTCTTCTGCAAAAAAAAATAATGTCACATGACAAGCTGGATGACATGTGTAATATTATAAGTTAGACGGTGATAATAAATATCCTGTCAATAATGATAATTAAGAAAATAAATGTCATATTATTCTAACAATAACTATCTGTAAGATGGCATTCAATAAACGAGATGCACATACATTATTTAAAGTGTAAGGAGAGAGTCTGAGTCAAATTAGAAAACAACTTGTTTATTCCCTTGATGACATTCAAACAAATAGTAGAAAACAATAATGTTTGTAGGCTGGAAATTGACCGTCACTCTTACCTCTCATATATGATTTTTCTAATGACGGTTTCCTCATTTTAATACCTTTTTATTTTAGGTTTTAAGAAATGATTGTCAAATATTTTTTAATTTACGAATAATTTATTAAATTCTTTTAAATTTAAATTTTTAACAATATAATTAGTAATACATTTAAAAGAGAAAATGTCATCGTATTACAAACTTTACAGTATTTTTGTTGATAAGAAATGAAAATATTAAAATTTTAGATGTAATTATGTGTTGATAAGAAATGAAAATATTTGGTCATATGAATTTCTTATATCTAGATACAAAATTGTAAAATTAGCAAATGTGTATAAATTAGTAATACATGTAAAAAAATCTCAAATTTACTCAAATTCATATGTTTTATTTGAAAAAAGATTTTAAACCAATAATAAATGATATAGAAACATTTATTCTTGATTAAAAAAAATATAAAATTAGAAAATTAGTAATACGTGCAAAAATCTCAAAATAACTAAGCAATTTATAAGTTCAAATGCTTTATTTAAAAAGATTCTAAATAAATATTAATATATAATAAGTAATATAAAGTTTTATTGAACAATTTTCCAAATTCATATGTTTTATTTAAAAAATATTGTGAATTATTAATAATATGCAATAAATTATATAATTTTTTTATTTGTGATAAAAATAAAATAAAATTAAAAAATAATTATAAATTAGTAATAAATACAAATTATAAAATTAATTAAGAATTCTTTAAAGTTTATATGTTTTATTTTAAAAAGATTCTAAATTAATATAAATATATAGTAAATAATATAAAAACATGTATATTGCATTCTAATATTTTAAATTAGTAAAGAAAGTTTCTAAAATTCATTTATTTCATTAAAAAAAATTTAAATTAATATGAATATGTAATAAATAAAATAAATATATATTATAAAATAACATTTATCGAACATATATATTATATATTATAAAATAATATATTTATATTATTAAAGGAAATACTATATTGTCTACAACGCATCAAAAACTTGTCTGCGGTCTGGTTTGTTTGCATTGAGAGTGGCATTGATAAATTTATTGAAAACATGACAAGTCACGAGGAAAGGTTGTCGACGCAGTTTGTTTCTTCCTGGGATGATAGAAGGGTTACTGTGGGCGGTATCTCCTTCGAGATCAATGAGGAGGTTATAGCCCAGGTGACTGGTCTCTCTAATGACGAACATAAGTAGAAAAAGAGTCCCAGACACCACAGGCCTCAACAATTTCTTTCATGGTAATGAGAAGCCAGTGAAACACAGAGGAGGGTGTAACCGCGAGAAGCTTCTGCAGCTGCAGGACCAAGTTTGCGCTGTTGTTATGAAACCCTTCACTTTGGAAGGACGATATGGAGTTTTTTATAACTACCACTTACCGTTCCTTAATAATCTTAGGAATAGGGATCTTATATTCTGTTTTACCTGTTACATTCTATGGACTCCAATGTCAAGGAAATTGCTGAAGCTAAGCATTTGGGTAGAAACTATACCATATTGCACCAAGGCCTAATCTACCGTTTGTACAAATTCTAGCTTTCCCTCTGTCCGCCGGGTACCATTTCGGTCCAGGAAGCCGCAACATCACAGTCCCCACCCTCTGCTAGTGTTACTCCCAACCCTGGGCATGCTAAAAAGCTCAAAACTAAGCACCCGACCCTAAAATTTAGCCCAACTCCCTCTCACACCCCTTCTTCGGAGGTCAAGACCGGAAAATCCAAAGACAAGAAGAGAGCCAACCCCCTGAGATGGAGAAAGTTGTGGATATCAAAAAGGAAAAAATTTAACATACAACAGATTGATTCGGATGTGGAAATTACTGATGAAGCCAACACCCCCCGTCATTCTAGTAGGCTTGCCTCAAAACCACATAGTAAAGGAAAAAAATTGAAAGAGTCCTCCTCTTCGGTCGAGTTAGAAGACACTAAGGCCCTGTTTGTTTCGCGGAATTGGAATTGAGTCAAAACCTTATTATCACAAAATCAGGTTTTGAAATCCTGGTTTTGCATCTTGGGGAATTGGAATTTGACTAAAAACCTTATTATCGCAAAACCAGGGTATGATTTCTATTCCACCTATTTAGTGGGAAGATGATGCCACTCATTTTGGTGTCTAAACCCGGTTTTGCTTGACGAATCCGGAATTGCAATTTAGAGAAACAAACAGCGGATTTGCAAAAACGAGAAGTGTCACTC
>MU228500.1:678668-696299 GCA_018584345.1 Thuja plicata
TGCCCGGTTAAGAGCTAAAGATCATTACAATCTACCCTATGAAAGGATTTCAACTTACAATAAAGTAAGCACTCTGTTAGGAGATTTAGAAAGGTCTGCTAGAACCACTTTGTTAAGAGATTTTCACTTGATACAATGATTAGAATGTCTCAAGTATTGATCCTTCATTATGCACTCAGATGCTGATGACGGATCTCCTCTTTCCAGTACCTTTTATGATCTCACAATCTGATATAACTTTACTCTGCTATTCACTGTGTTGTCACTCTGCTTGATCTCTGCTTCTTAACAAAATAACCCTCTGTGCATTTCACTTCAAAAATGCAGTCACCACTTCTCTCCACACTTTTTAAAATAGGGTTTAGAAGTAATCTTATATATCTGTTCAAGTCTAATAGTGAGATCTAAATCAACGATCAAGATCTATTACCCATACCTTGAAGGTATTACAATTAATGATTACAATAGATCATGCATAGGATAAAACAATTAAATGCATAACCAACTCCGTAGAAAAATATTAAATGCATACATAAGTCGGCCCAAAAACTTATATAAGTCGGCCTAAACACTTATCCTCGAAGTTTGAATCATTCCATACATGTATACAAAAATTGTTTTGCTCGACACTTAACATCTCTATCGCTCGGCACTGAGTATCCTACTCGGCTCGACATGATACTACTCGGCAACCTGAATACTGCTCGACAATGTTGCTCGGCCTTGCATAGTTTTAGCTCGGCCATAGTGATAGCCAACTAAAAACTACCTAAGTGAATGACTAAGTGTTGGTCACTAATCATCAATAGAACTTACAGATTAACAGTACACACCCATCTTGATATTTCTTATGTTGTTGGCATGTTCTCTTGGTTTATATAAGAACCTTATGAGATTCATTAGAAAGATACCAAGCACCTATTGCACTATGCACAAGAGACACATTCATATGGGATCATACACTATGTTGTAGGCTAAGATACCAAATAGATTATGCACATTTTGATTGGATTGATGATTTTTTAAAGGATTGCAAGTTTGCATTTGGATACACTTAAACTTGGGTCCAATCTTATTTTTTGGTAAAGAAAGAAATTAAATATTAGTGTTGTTTTATCTATAAATAAATATAATAGGTGGTTGTGAATGGCCCTATATAGGCCATGTAGATTCTTCAAATTTTTCCTAAGTTTGACATCACCTATCATCTACCATTTGTCATTCATAATGATAATCATAGTAGTATATAATATCAATAAATTATTTTCACCATTAATGAACTTTAAACATATTGAGAATCATAAGCATTACATCAAAGATCTTATCTAGAACCAGATCATTGGTCTTTAATACTATCCTACTTTATAATAGTTAGTTGACACAAAAGAAGACATATGTTCATCTTTGAACTCTTTTGGGGGTTTGATACCCATTCATTTTAGGGGCCTATCTAGTCCTCCTCTCTTCATTTTTGGGATGAGGAACAAAGGGGGTACTCTTTCTTGTACCTTGAGGTATTTTTTAGATTGGATATGGATTCCTAATATGACTTTTTCTTGTGAGAAATTGTATTCTTTTTCTACGTTAATTGCACTTAAGGTTGAATGGTATGTTTATTCCATTTATTATAGTAATTTTACTTAGATAATTTATTTTTAGTTATTCGAGTATATTCTACTTCTTTTGAATAATTTCACCCTTTTTAGCCTCTTAGATTAAAATCTCAAAGGTCATCCTTTTTTAGTTTTTTGAATTTTCATTATCCTCATTAGATTGGTAACTTGATAAGCTTATATATTATAGCTCTTTACTTCCATTTACATACATTTACATAGTTAATAGAACTAAGATATTACAATGTTAAATTGTATCTTTCTGATTTACATTAAAATTTATGTCATCATGATATTTTTTTATTCCTTGGATGATTTATATTACATATCTTTACATAATCTAATATGAACTTTACATCCACTCGTAAAGTTCATATTTTTAGATGAAGTTTAAGTTTTCTCAAAGACTTTAGTTTCACACACTCACAGATTAGTTAAACACTTGTAAAATTGAACTAAAACATGACACTCTTTTTCTCAATCAACTTAATCAACTTTACTAAATTGTAATTTCATTTTTCTCAATCAACTTAATCAACTTTACTAAATTGTAATTTTCTAACAAATGGGTAAAGCATTCAACACCATACAACAAAATAAAATTGGCATTAAAACAACAACTAAATACATTTATTTATGTCCCCCACCTGAATTGTGTTTCAAGTAGGTAAACCTACATGCTACCAAATTTGTACTCATGCCGCTATTCATTTTTCAGGTCACAGGGGGTCGCTAGAAAAGTCTGGTGTGAGAAACATTTCACAATGGGAAATATTAAGTAGTTTTTGGCCTCTGTCGCTTTCTTGTCCTTCCCATTCAAATAGTCACCTCCTGTTTGATGGGATCGACAGATAGCGTAACTGAACGACTTCAAACTTGATTCCCTTTTTATTCTGGGGGTTTGCAGGTATTCCAATCCACTCTGCGTTAATATTATTGGGGGATCTTTTGATTTTGAATCCACTTTTTCTTGGTTCCAATCAAACCTTGTATTCACCACTACATGGATAAGTTTAAATTTCATTTTCTAGAGGAAAAATATGATTTGCACCATCGGTTATCATTACATCGACAGGGAACAACACTACCTGATGCCAAAGTTACTCGACAAACACTATTCAGTATTATCCATAGATTGATATTCGATAAAGGGGATATCACCCCAAGCTTATCCCTGAGATAATCAATGTATACTTCGGTAAACGCAAAATTCAACACTATACAACAAAATAAAATTGGCATTAAAACAACAACTAAATAAACACAACCAGTTTCTTAATAGGCAACACAATCAACACAATCAGTTTCTCAATTCTATCGAAAATTTTGTGGTTTCATTTTTGTTGACGTAGTAATTATATCTATGATGAGATCTCTCTCCCAATCAATACGTATTTTTGATATGACGGCAAAATCAACACATTCTAGTTGCGCTCGAAACAATCTCCAATTATTATTCAAAGCATGTTTAGCATCCCTGTAATTTTTTCTTACACTCAGCTAGCTCAAGTAGCCCAAACCCAGATCCAAATGATACTCTGTTTAATCACAGCAACTTGCCTTAGTTTTTCATGATATTATAAGGTTCAACAGTTTGAAAACTATAATCTGTTTGATATTTTCTCATAACTTAATTTCTAAGAATGAGTCACTTTTAAAATTTTAGCAGAATGTTTTTTCAAAAAACTAGCATTTGAGTTTTATTGAGTATTGAAAGTTTGGATACAAGGTTTTTAGGGTTATAGGCGTGAGATTTGTTTGTCATTGTCAAAAATTTCTAATGGTGAGAATTTATGAGGATATTTTTTTTATGATTAAAATGGTTTCACCTGAAAAAAAAACAAAAACAATCCTCGCCTTATGCCTGAAAACAAACTTTGACTTGCATCTAATATTATAAGGCTACAACAATCTTGAATCACATCCCCAAATCAAATCAGATGCTAAAATCGCGAATCTATTTATTTTAAATAGTATTTCAAGGAAAATAAAACTCTTTTGTGATTTTTTTTTGGTTAAATTCTACAAGTTCTTGGAATATTTTTCTTCATTGACATCATCCAAAGCATGGCAAAAATTGGGTAGAAACCTGAGGTAAGCCACTTGCCATGGTTTTAGTGATTAATGGTTTCTGTGAATTTAATTTTTTCACAATCTGAGTAGTGGGATCATTTTTTTAATATTTGTTCCAAAATTATATGATAAGTCTTTCACTTTCTTGTGGCTTGTCTTCTTCCTATGTTGTGGAAAATATGCAAACAAAAAATAAAAGAAAGAGGAGCATGTGAAAAATTCACGCAGTAGTAGTTATTGTGATAGTGTTATCAAGATTCAATTGTGTAGTTTTCATGTCAAACTCATTGACCTATGTTTCATGAGTAGTAGTTCACAAGAACCCATTTCTCATGATAATGAATGAAACACTTAGCACTCATTTCATCTATGTGATGCTCATAGAGGGGAAGCATCAAGCCTTCCCGAGATGTCACTAGTAGTTATTTTTAGGACTGAATTTTGAATGAGTAGAGTTTTTGAAAAATTAAAATTAATGTAAAATTTAATTCACAGATCAAACTTGGCTCTATAAGAAATTATGATCCATGTTTAGGGTCTTCATGATTGTAACTTGCTAGTAGGGCTTTAAAATTTAAAATTATCTGGGAAATCTCAAACTAGTTGCCTTTCTTAGTATTATTGAATCATTTTTTGCAATTTTTTTTAATGGATTGCTGCAAATTTGGGAGGTTGCGATATTTTTTTTAGGATTGTTAGGGCTTGAATTTGAGAAAAAATTGGAGTAAACTATTAGAACGTCAAATTTGCAAGTGGAAACATTTTAGAACTCTAATTCGAAATTTTTTTGATTGAATTGCTGTAAAATTTGAAGCACAAAGATCCATTTCTATTGTTTGACCTTTGGTTGCCCTTAGTTTAGTAGAAAGGATTGAAAATTTGAAATCATTTGTCAAATAATGCTGAAATTTTCAAGTACATGATTTGGCTAACATTTAGAGAGTGAATTTTGTCATATTTTAAGAGTTGCTGCAAGTTTGAGCTTCTACATTCTATTTCTAAGGCTTTTGGAGTTTGAACTTGAATGACTTCCACGATAGCTTGAAATGCGGGATCACAAATTCCTAAATTTGCAATGTAATATTTTCGTGACAAATTGTGTATCAAATTTGGTATAAATTATGAACTTGACCCTCTCCAATTAGTAACTTGAAAAGGGGGCACATAATTTTGAAGTTATCTGCCGAGGTATTTTGACATTTGCAACTAAATATGTTGTCTCATAATCAGAGTTTGAATTTGGAGAGTACATAGATCCACTTTTCAAGCATACTTTGACTCCAAGTATTTGTCAACTTTAAAAAGAGTTTTACCCATAGTTGCATGTTGGAGGAGCAGTGGAGGGAGTTATTAACATATTGAACACATATTTTTATCATTTTGGATTATTAGGTGGACAAGCCCCAATTCTATTAAAGACCATACTACCAACTTTGTAGCCACTTGAAAAGAATTTGACAACATGATTGACATATTTATTCTAAGATAGATTTAAGTGCCCCAAGAAAACATGCATCTTGTAATGACTTTGGCTTACTCATTTTGATTTTTTCATCGAGCATCACCTACTGACTCAATGGCATGTGATTAAAATGATCAATAGAGGCCTATGTATCTTGAGTATGTATCCCCTAATTTTCTAATACTATTCTCTATAGAGAATATTTTAGGGATGGATAAAAAAAGTTCCCCAACCATCCTTAATTTGCATAGTTTAGAGGAAATATAGATTTTGGACATCTTTTTCTTTTAGGGGACATTATGTCATTTTAGAGATAGCTACGACTACACAAAAAAAAAACATATTTAAAAGAAAAAGAACACAACACTCAAAGAAAATGTCTTCATGTCAATGGATTTGTTTTAATCCTTTAGTCTGAGGATGAAATAATAATCCCACCTTACTAGTAGCTCGTGATATGATGAAACTTTTCCGTCAACATGTCAACTACCCCATTTTTGGCAAGCACAAGCCACACTAGTAATTTCATTTAAGTTTTTTTTTTTTTCTAAAAACTAATTATTGTTAATCAACATGCCACAATTCAAGTGTTTCACATAAATCTTGACTGAGAACACCATTTAATTCAGCCAAAAAGAGTTATCAAGGATTTAAATGAAATTGCTCTTTTAGTGGAGCTTTAATTTTTAAATCATTGTTATTGAAAATAATGTATTGCTAAATCAAAGTGAAGCCATAATTTCATTTCTGAAAATTTGAAATCATTCTTGAAATGTTAGTCAAAATTTATTGATCAATCTAAACTTGAATAAGAAGTTAGGATGTTGGGATCAAGTGTACATATACACTATAGTATATATTGTATGATTCACATTCCAAGAGATTAAATCAATGGACTAGATGAATTAGAGAACCTAAAATGGAGAATAATAGACCTAGATAGGTGAAGGAACCAAGGAATCAAATGGAGTTCAAAAAGAGAAATTTGTACTTGTAAGCTGCCAAACATATGTTACTAACTTTTCATTCATTCTTTTGTAGTACAAACATTAGTTGATGAAATAAAAAGTAGTGGGCATATACAATATTGTTGAATTATGAAGCAAGTGAAAAAAAAAGAACTTCAAGTTCTTAACACAACTCAAATATAATAAGAACCTATAGATCCAATAGGCATGTGAGTTGTACATACAAAAGATTTTTTGAAAGGGGTGACATCCTCGACAAAATAACCAATGTCATCAATATTAAAGAACACACAAGATGATTAATTAAAAATGGATCCTACAGTTCATTAATTAGGTAGTATTTCTTTTCATGGAAGGAAGGTTGACATAAAATATTATCAAGCAGACTTAGTAAAAGAGGATGATAAATGCAAGGAAGGATATGTTGCAAAATAAGAAGATAGACTTCCCAATTTTATGTGGGAACCAATATGGGTTATATAAAGCTATAAAATTTGTCAAACCCAAAATACAAATGTCATAAATTATGAAACAAGGTTATTCCTCCTTAGTCTTTGTTGAGCCAAATCATAAGCATATTCCTTAATGAAACCAAATTAATTTCTTTTAATGGGAATGAGATCTTTGCAAATTTAACTGTACTATATTTCCTACAAGTACTTCATTAATTACCTTAAAGAAAAGAAGCACTGGAATGCAAATGAGTCTTTTGATATCTTGTTATCCTCAAACCAATCCCTAGACATATCCAACCAACACAAATTCCTTAGAGTCAAGAAATTAATTTTGACATTTATTTACTCTAATGATGTTTTTGCATGCTACATGGGTTGTAGTAGAGTTGAAGATAGTTTGAAGTGTAGGCACAGGCTCATAATTTCTATAATATTTAGTTGATGTTACTATATTATGAGCCTTGATGACTTAGGAAAAACCATTTTTGATGATAACTTGTGTAGGTTGCATCGAAAAAATGAATGATAGAATGATTGTATGCAATGTATGTATGTGTGTTGACAATGGACGAATTTTGTGAATGTTTTTTGACAACCCAAACATAAAAAAGGGTTCAAGTTAGAAGTGTTATGTTACACCGGACAACTCGTTAGTGGTATGGAATGTATTCCATGTTGCTTATAGTTTTGGGTAATGGCAACCAAAGAAAGTAGTTGTTCATTTTTTGTTTGTTACTTGTAAAAGGGTTTGACTTTTTATTGACATTCTAATTTGATGTTAGATGTATTTTAGTTGTTTGTAAATAACATGTAACTCAATTAACCATAATGTGTCAACATCAAATAATATATGTTGGAAATGTTGAGTTTCCATGTGGTTAATAGTGAATCCACTGATGGGGCAATGCATGCAATTAGTGAAATCTCAAGTCTCACCATATAAATAATAATGATAACAAACAATTGGCCTTAAAAATCCCTTTTTCCAAGTACGTGTAAACTAAACTCTTTTTTAAGTATATTAAAACATTATTGTTTCATGGTCGATAGATTTGTATAAACAATTATTTATGTATTTTGAAATTGTATAAAAATAGTATTTTATACATAAAATATTATAATTTAAGTTAATGTATCTTCTATGCACATATCAAATTATTCTCTCTCTACTATTTTAACTTATATATAAAATTTCCTATCAGTATAATCCTTGCACCTCCTTTTGGTGCAAGCGCTAGTAATTTATATTCATTTGAATTTTAAGTTGTTGTAGACTAGATCACTATTCGCATAGACTAATTAAACATAACCTTGAATGTTTATGTAGATAGATTATTTTATTTCTTGGAAATATGTAATTCATATTACTAACAATGTAACTATGACAAATAAAACATTCAAATCAACCAAAGTGTAGTAACTTACTTGGTTGGTCACCACAATTGGTGAGGATGATGGTATGTGATTAGAAAAACAAAACAAAACAAAATATGCCATCCTCTAAGGTCCAATCTCTTGAAGCGTGTGTAAGCCAAGTTTGACACTTGGATGATTTTGATAGATAAAACTCCATGCATGTGACTACTTAATTGAAGGATGATTTTCTAGTTTAGATGTATGCTTACCCAATTTATTGTAATCCATTATACAAAGATAATGATACCAAATCTTATATAATCCAAATGATTTCCATAAATTAAAAATGAAAAAAACAACACCAGATGGGTCTTCTTAGGGAAACCCAGGTCCTGCGGGTATTGGTGGAGTTAGTAGGGATAGTTTGGGGATTGTTCGGTTTATGTTTTCTGTTTATAAAGGTCATCATACTAACAATCTGATGGAGGCTACTACTATTTTTCATGTTGTGGAGCGTGCCTATGCTCTTGGATGGAGAATGCTCATTTGTGAATCTGATTCGCAGGTGGTGGTGCATTTGTTGTCTCGCCAACATTCTGAGCAGGTTAGTTGGCAGTTAGCTTTGGTGGTTAACCAGAGTCTTTATTAGTGCGCTTCTTTGGATTATGTTACTTTCAATCATATCCCTGGGGAGTGGAACGGTGTAGCGGATTGTTTGGCCAAATGGGCTTCTAATCACATGCAAAATTAGAATATTGTGGATAGGGGTCAATTACCTTTGGGCTTGTCTCAACAGTTAGATCAGTTAGTGGACTTTGATAGGGTTGTTTGATGCCCGCGCTTTGTACTTCTTCTTGATTGAATAAATTTTCACCCCTCTTTTATTTCACAATGAAAAAAAACAAACAAACATGAACAATATCAATTGTCCTAAGCGTGATCTATCTCTGTACATTAGCCAAAAGATCTAACTAAAATTAGAAAGTTGATTGTTGAATTTTTATTTAAGCCTGAGAACACACCTTAATCAAATTATATACTTTCTTATTGTTGTAATTAGCTGAAAAATGAAGCATGACTTCCTGATTAAAAAATATACTAATTTAAATTGTTATAATTAGTCAAAAGACACTTTTTTATTTTAATATATACTTATTCAAATAATTATAATCCGCCATATAAAAATAGAAATACCAACATAATCCAACTTCTTTCCATATATTTAACCATAAAAGACAAACATTCAACATCAATAATCCCTTTGTACGTCTCCCAAAAGAACTAAACTAGAACTAGAAAGTTGATTGCTGAAACTTTATTAATCCTCAAAATACATCTCACTCATATTTGGAAGACAGAGACTAAATATTCGCCAAAACAGCTCTGCCTTAACGACAACACAAATACCGGGAAACTTCCCACCACCGACGAAATGATCAAAAGCATATCACCCTCTCCACCTGTTATATATGCCCAATTTCGCCAATCTTTTCTTGTGCCAACTTTCTGCCTGAAAAAACAAAAATAAACTGTTTTGACAGGAGATTTCTGTCTAGGTCTATTTATCCACCTTTTTTTTTCGAAGTGTTGGTCGGAGAAAACAGTTGGGAAGATTTAATGGCGAACTCTGTACCTTCTGCACCTTTGCCCATCACTTCTGTAAATCACATATCTCTTGTCTGCAAATCTGTTGAGGACTCCATTAATTTCTACCAGAATGTGCTGGGCTTTTCTCAGGTTAAGAGGCCCAGAGCTTTTGATTTTAATGGAGCCTGGTAAGAATATAATTAGGTTCTCTAGTAAGAGTGAAAAAAAAAGTGACCATCAAACGCATTTTTTGTATGGCTTATTGAATTTGTGCTAAGACTGAGAAAAAAAAAGTGCCCATCAAATGTATTTTTTTGTATGGTTGATTGATTTTCTAGTAAGAGAGAAAAAAAAAACAGTGCCCTTCAAATTTATTTTTTTGTATGGTTGATTGATTTTCCATGGTTTGGAAAGGACATAATTTGATGTGGGTGCTCTTCTTGATAGTTTGGAGATTGATTTCTTTAAAACCCATTTTTCAATCAGTCTGCAATCTGTTTTCAGAATAACGTACTTTTATCTTTCAGGCTTTTCAATTATGGAATCGGCATACACCTGATTCAATGCAAAAACCTAGAGAGTTTGCCCAAGAACTCAGAAATCGATCCAATGGACCATCATCTATCTTTTCAGGTTAGAATAATGGTTTTATCTAGATCTTGGCTCTCTGGAGTTTTCCTCCTCCTGAATCTGGTAATGTTATGGAGATTTTCTTACAATGGCATTGTTAATATACAGACAGAGAGTATGGCAGATGTGGAGAAGAAACTTGAGGATCTGAAGATCAGGCATGTGAAGAGGAGAGTAGAAGAAGGTGGGGTTTACATGGACCAAATATTCATGCATGACCCAGATGGATTCATGATAGAGATGTGCAATTGTGAGAATTTGTCTCCGGTACTTCTGCCTCTTGAGGATGTTGTCCACCATTAAGCCATAAGGTCACATTAAGGTCATCTTTCTTGTTTGGTTATATGTATGTGTGTGAGTGTGTGAATAGCAGCAGCAGAAGATTAAATGGTCAATCTGCTTATAATCACAATAATTTTCAGTGCATTCCTTCCCATGGCTGTGGGTATGAACAAATAACTTTTCTTTCATTGTATTCCATTTTAGCTTAATGAGTGCACATTTCTTCATATTTGCATCTGTTTGTCTCACATATTTTATAGATATGTGTTCTATTAGAGATTTCATGATATAATATTATAATTCAAATGGGGGATTTAATATAATCATATTTTGAAATTAATACAATCATATTTTGTATTTTAAATTTTTTATTTTATTTAAGTCAATGAATATGTCAAAAGAATATAATTGGATGCTAACATCATGTATATATTACATTCATATAAGATGGATAGTAATTCTATTTTTAGATTGTTGGTTTTTTAAATTAGAAATTTTGGATTTTGAATTTAGAGGGCTGGATTGTGCCCATACTATAGTTTAGAGGATATAATTGCAAGTGTGATCTTTTGCAAGAATGAAATTGGCCTTGTGATCTTAATTATTCAAGTTTACTTCAAAATACTCAATGAAATAATGGATTGATGATCTTCTTGATAAAAAATTGTGACCTTTAAATGCTAGGCCTTCTACATCAAAAGTGTGCACTTTTATGATGCGTCGAATAGTTGTAACACAGAGCTATATTTACAGAACTTATGAAATGTGATAATGAATCTTTCAATTGAGATAGTAGAGCTTAAATGGATCATCTGAATTGATGATTGAATAATCATGATGACCTATGACAAATTATTCTAGATGCAAGGATTATATTATATTTATCCAATAGACTCATGTTAAAATTTAGGTGTTGATTACAAATTTGGATGCCACATTTTAGGTCATTGTAACGTATGTCTTTCTAATTGTCATTTGATGGTTTTATTTGTCATTTATGCTATTCATTATGTACATTCAAGATAGAGATTTAATATTTAATTTAATAGGTATTATGATGCTAGAAAATGTATGTATGTATGTATATATGTGTATGTGTATTTTATGTGTGTATACATATGTGTGTCCACATATACATACAACACATATATAGTATTATATTATTAAATTCACCTCTCCTTTCATACTAAATGTGGAAGTTTTATCTATTTTATTTTCATTTAGCATTCAATTAGATCTAGGGTTTGAGAGTTTGTTTAATCAAATTAAAATTAGTTTTAGTGGGAGCTATGTATAGAACAAATCTTGTTTGTACACAAAATCATGAGCATATGTCATGTGGAGATGAAAAATTTGGTAAACACAAACTTCTTTCTTACTAGCTCAAAATAAATATTTTTTTGGTGGATTAGATCTATGAAGTCTATTCATTGAACTAAATTAAGAACAATTTAACCACTAGATTGTGATGTGCTTGATAGACAAGTGAGAAATATCAGAAGAATCCTAAATGTGTTTGGATAAGCTTCATTACACTCCTAAATATTTTGGGAGAAGCCACTTTATGTTCCTTTTTGCCAAAGTTGGGAAAATTATATCAACCAAATATATTATTCAAATAAACTTTAAATGTGAAAGATATTATATACTAAATCTCTTTCTAAACACTTTATTTCCAACTCTGTGGTTACCATCTTGAATTCTATTAGTATGCAAATGGATGATGAAGATCAAATTATCACACTTATATTTTCTTTACCAAAATCATAAGATAACTTAGGTACGACTGTATAGAGCATTATCGCTAAGTTGATACTTGAAGAGGTGATGGGTAACCCTTTTAGGGAGAGACGGGGAGAAAATATCAAGGCACCATCAAAGGCTCTTTGATTTCTTATGGTAGATTGAACTAAAATGGCTATATGAAGGATATGAAGTAAGAGAAAATGAATAACTAAGTTTTGAAGTATATCTAAGTTATCAATAAAATCTAAGACAAAATATTGAAACTATGGTAAAAAGAGAACCACTCAAAAATATAGCAAAAAGAAGAAATAAAAAATGGATCAAATAACTATGTGGATTTAAGGAATTCTTATGATAAATCAAATTCCTTTTCTTTATCCCTAATTATACATGTATGTGAGGATGCAAGTAAGATTAACTTTGATGCTTCTTTTCAGTTGATTCCTCATAGGGAGAGGGTTTTTAATCAAAGAAGATTAATGTGAAAGGAAGGAAGGTAGCCAAAAATGATTCATACCCTATTGCTCTAAGAAGAGTGGTGTAAATTTTAATCGTTTAACAAAGTTAGACAAGCAAAAATAAATTTAATCATAAAATGAATAATATACCATGACATAGATGTACATGTTAAAAAATTATTCTTTTGGAAACAAAAACTCCACAATACAAAGTAAATTAATTTATTAATTAGAAAACCATTCTCACAATAGACCTGGAGAGAAAAATTACATAGCAATATCACCAACAACAATTTTGACAGCTTAAAAATATCTATAAAATGCATGCACAATCATCATCTGTGCATATGCACCAAGATGGTGAGAAAAAATGGGGGTTGATAGACCTTAAGAATCACACACACAACTAGGGTGGGGGGTGTGTGAATTAGTTGTGTCACAATATCAATAAACTTTCACCAAATTACAAACTTTAATTCACATATCTAAATGATAAACATGAAAGAAGGATATCAACATAATATCAACACATAATACCAAGTTTTTTGACGTGGAAACCCTTTTAGGAGAAAACTGTTGAATTTTTTAATGCTCAATTAATCACGGGAAATCCCATTGCACTCCCAACCATAGACGAACAACAATCATCTCCCCCAAGCACTTAGACATGTTAATATGCTATTATATATTATATTGTTATATTTGGAATGAGATCACACATCTCATTATATGTATGCAAGAGGTTCCCTTTCACCAAGGGATGCCACTCTTATATATGAATATAACTATATTTTAAATAATTATATTAATATAATATAATACTTATTATATATTTTTATATAATATATAATAATTATACAATATAATAATATAATTATATTACCATATAATAATATAATTATATTATCTCAAAATAATAATATAATAACTATGCGATATAATTATAATATAATTATATTATCATGATCTTTTATGTTATCTATGTCGGCCTGAAGGAATCCAACCATAGCTACAATAACATTAACACTCCTTAGCTAGGGAGGAATCCTTCTCGATAGCTTCTTTTTCATCCTCCTGACGCTATCTTCAACACTCCCCGTTAGGGAGGATCTACTTAGATATGTATGAGTTATAGAGTAATGTCCACCATGTCTACTTCAAGAGGGTGGCCCCATCATGACTTATCCATAGATATCACCTCACGTGATATCCATCATTATAGATTTTCATAGATATCGCCTCATGTGATATCCACCATTATGTCTTTCCATAGATATCACCTTATGTGATATCCACCATTACAGATTTTTATAGATATCACCTCATGTGATATCCACCATTATGTCTTTACATAAATATCACTTTACATGATATCCACCATTATAGTTTTTTATAGATATCACCTCATGTGATATCCACCATTATGGCTTTCCATAAATATCACTTTACATGATCTATCTACCATTATATATTTTTCAAAGATATTACCTCACACGATGTCCATCATTATGACTTTCCATAAATATCACTTTACGTGATATCCACCAATGTGGATTTCATAGATATCACCTGACGTGATATCAACCATTATTGTGAGATTGTCACATCACAATGATGGTAAGATGTGCAAGTCTTCATCATTGTGAGATCGTCACCTCACAATGATAATTACCTTGCCTCATCCAGAGGGTAAACACACAAGTACAAGAAAATCACCATGAACTCTCTCTTGTAGTGTTTTCATGGTGTCACACACATGAAATCCACCATGAGCCATATCAAAGGATGGAGATAAGGGCTTACACCTCAAGTCTCTCTTAAAGAGAAATGCATTAACAAGAGTTTACACTTTAAACATCTTTTGAAGAGAAGAATACATTAGTATATATATAAACAAATATAAGCAAATCAATGTTGTTTAAATTCAATCTCAGCTAGGGTTTCATTCTCCACCATACCAAGCTTACCTCAAAAGTACACAAACTTTATTCTGGAGAGATGCTTGGTGAGAATGTATGTCTTTTGTTCATTACTACTAATCTATGTCAACTAAATAACATTACTTTGCACCATGTCTCTAACATAGTGATACTTGACCTCCATATGCTTTGACCTATCATGAAATACCAAGTTGGAGTCTGGATCACTCTTGGTTAATCCCAAGCTCACCAAGTATCCATCTATCCAGTAATATCATGGCCTAGGTGAAAATAAATATACATGACACTAGTATTTTGGTATCGCAGAAAACCCCAGTTAGAAGGTAAAAACTGTGGTGGGGATGAGACCTACAAAACTTCACCATTGCAGTAATTAAAGTAGCCTTTTAAAGCTTTACAAAGATTGATCAATTATGATGATCTTACCCTGTTAGGATTAACAGTGAGATCGATTAGATCTACCTCGTGTGAGGATTTACCAACACAAAGTATGTGTGAACTCTGTTAGGATATTTACATAAAGATGGTTAAGTCTACTCTGGTAGGAGGATTTTGGAGTCTATTACAATTGTTAGAGAGTAACATAATTGTGATCTGAACAAATAAAATCTCTATATTGTGAATATAGATCCTCTAAGTGCATATAAAATGTATCACCTTACTGTGAATGATAATAATTTATGCTATGTTCTTCTCGGTAGCCTTGCCTCTGTTCTAAAAACTCATTACTGCAATGTAGTCCTTGTCCTAAAACCCCTGTCTGATCTCTAATATCCGTAGTATGGTGGCTACTTGATCATTACTTGATCAAAATATATTACAAATGACATCTTTACATTATACATATATATATATCAAATCTTATGACCTAATTAGGGTTTTACAATATCTTACATAACCTAAGATCAACGGTGTACAAAATTTACCTTGATAATTTGAACATAGGAGATATAAAAAATTAATGTTGCGAATCCGTAATTAATGTTGTCCTCGATCATTATAAATCATTATCTAAGTCGAACAAAAGTTGTTACCTAGATTGATGTTCCATAACAAACTTTTATGTGACCATTGGTCTTCTCAGTAAATAATGTCTCTCGGTGCTCGGTGTTGTTTGTGTCTCTTGATGTAGACTATGTGCTCGATGAATACTATTGCTTGGTATATTCTATCAGCTCGGTGATCATTTGAATTGGTTAGC
Organism: Thuja plicata; assembly: GCA_018584345.1. NCBI lineage: Eukaryota > Viridiplantae > Streptophyta > Pinopsida > Cupressales > Cupressaceae > Thuja > Thuja plicata. The sequence goes on from MU228500.1 coordinate 694,440, forward strand.
TCTGTACGTGATCAGTGCACTTGGTTAACTTAATACTTTGGTGATCATACCAATTTTTCTATTTTTTGACTCTGCTAATGACTGTCCTTTAGGTGTTCAAGGGTCAAAAGATTGATATTTAGTTGAGCATGCATATCATATATGCTTTCTGTAACTGACATTTCTAGGGTGGCAATCAAGTTCTTTGCCAATGTCACATGTTCCTGCATCATAACTAAGGGCTCATTTGGGTACTGGAATACCATATCCTAGATATGGTTAATTTAGGAAGATGCTGCATATTCAGGAAGATGCTTATCCTCAAAATGAAATCCAGAATATGGACTGATCTGTTTGGTTCACCCGGAAGATGAATGAGAAGATGCATAAGGAATTTTAATTCTTTATTTTTTAATTTCTTTGAATATGGTGTGTAGATATGTGTCTATATATACACACATGCACACATGTGTATATATACATACATACATGTGTGTGTATATACATATATATATACACACATGTGTATATGTGTATATGTGTGTGTATATACACATCTGTATACACACATACACACATGTGTGTATACACACACATACACACATATACACACATTTGTGTACATATACATACACACACACATACACACTTGTGTTTATACACACATACATGTGTGTGTATATACACACATACACACTTGTGTTTATACACACATACATGTGTGTGTATATACACACATACACACTTGTGTTTATACACACATACATGTGTGTGTATATACACACATACACACTTGTGTTTATACACACATACATGTGTGTGTATATACACACATGTGTGTATATACACATACAAGTGTGTATCCATGTATATGTTAATCTCTAAGTTTTGTTGATGATTAGTGACCAACACTTAGTCATTCACTTAGGCAGTTTTAGTTGGCTATCACTGTGGCCGAGCTAAAACTATGCAAGGCAAGGCAACATTGCCGAGTAGTATTCAGGTTGCCGAGTTGTATCATGTCGAGCCGAGTAGGATACTCAGTGCCGAGCGACAAAGATGTTAAGTGTCGAGCAGAACAATTTTTGCATACATGTCTGGAATGATTCAAACTTTGAGGATAAGTGTTCAGGCCGACTTGTATAAGCTTTTTGAGCTGACTTATGCATGCATTTAATATTTTCCTACGGAGTCAGTTATGCATTTAATTATTTTATCCTATGCATGATCTATTGTAATCATTAATTGTAATACCTTGAAGGTATGGGTATTAGATCTTGATTGTTGATCTAGATCTCGCTATCAGACTTGAACAAATATATAAGATTGCCTCTAAACCCTATTTTGTATGTGTGGAGAGAAGTGGTGATTGCATTTTGAAGTGAAATGCATAGAGGGTTATTTTGTTAAGAAGCAGAGTGACAGCACAGTGAACAACAGAGTAAACTTATATCAGATTGTGAGATCATAGAAGGTACTGGAAAGAGGAGATCCGTCATCAGCATTTGAGTGCATAACGAAGGATCATCACTTGAAACATTCTAATCATTGTATCAGGTGAAAATTTCTTAACAGAGTGGTTCTAGCAGACCTTTCTAAATCTCCTAACAGAGTGCTTACTTTATTGTAAGTTGAAATCCTTTAACAGGGTAGATTGTAATGATCTTTAGCTCTTAACCGGGTAGACCTTTAACAGGGTAGATTGCATCTTGTAATAAACTTTTGTAGCCCTAACAGGCACACTTTATTACTGAAGTAGTGGAGAATTTTGTGGGTGTCATCCCCACCCCAGTTTTACCTATTTGGGTTTCTAGGTTACCAAGTTCTTGTGTTATGAGTTATTTATTTCATTGTGTGGATGCTATTTGATATTACATTAGA
>MU228500.1:704828-725700 GCA_018584345.1 Thuja plicata
AAGGGGGAGATTGTTAATCTCTAAGTTCTGTTGATGATTAGTGACCAACACTTAGTCATTCACTTAGGTAGTTTTAGTTGGCTATCACTATGGCCGAGCTAAAACTATGCAAGGCCGAGCAACATTGTCGAGTAGTATTCAGGTTGCCAAGTTGTATCATGCCGAGCTGAGTAGGATACTTAGTGTCGAGCGACAGAGATGTTAAGTTTTAGGCATAACAACTTTTGTATACATGTATGGAATGATTCAAACTTTGAGGATAAGTGTTCAGGCCGACTTGTATAAGCTTTTTGGGCTGACTTATGTATGCATTTAATATTTTCCTACGGATTCAGTTATGCATTTATCTGTTTTATCCTATGCATGATCTATTGTAATCATTAATTGTAATACCTTGAAGGTATGGGTATTAGATCTTGATCTCGCTATCAGACTTGAACAGATATATAAGATTGCTTCTAAACCCTATTTTGTATGTGTGGAGAGAAGTGGTGACTGCATTTTGAAGTGAAATGCACAGAGGGTTATTTTGTTAAGAAGCAGAGATCAAGCAGAGTGACAACACAGTGAACAGCAGAGTAAATTTATATCAGATTGTGAGATCATAGAAGGTACTGGAAAGAGGAGATCCGTCATCAGCATCTAAGTGCCTAACAAAGGATCATTACTTGAAACATTCTAATCATTGTATCAGATGAAAATCTCTTAACAGAGTGGTTCTAGCATACCTTTCTAAATCTCCTAATAGAGTGCTTCCTTTATTGTAAGTTGAAATCCTTTAACAGGGTAGATTGTAATGATCTTTATCTCTTAACCGGGAAGACCTTTAACAGGGTAGATTGCATCTTATAATCAACTTTTGTAGCCCTAATAGGCACACTTTATTACTGCAGTAGTGGAGAATTTTGTGGGTGTCATCCCCACCCCAGTTTTATCTATTTGGGTTTATGGGTTACCAAGTTCTTGTGTTATGAGTTATTTATTTCATTGTGTGGTCGTTATTTGATACTACATTATATTCATATATGTATGAATGTGGATCATTTTGTTTTAAGTATTAAATTTGAAGATCTGATTCACCCCCCCTCTTAGCATCTTGCTTTCCCATTATTGTATTTCCAACAGTATACACATATACACACACATACACACATGTGTGTATACACATATACACACATTTATGTATATATACACATGTGTGTATATATACACACATATACACATGTGTGTATATATACACACATATACACATACATATATGTATATATACACACATATATACACCATACATATACACATACAAGTGTGTATCCATGTATACACACATACACAGATGTGTATATATATACACACATACACACATTTGTGTATATATACACACATATACATATGTGTGTATATACACACACCATACATGTGTATATATATAGACATATACACATGTGTGTATATACATAACATATATACACACCATACATGCGTATATATATACACACATATACACACATACATGTATGTATATATACACATATATATATACACACATGTGTATATACACACATGCATATATACACATGTGTGTATATACACACATGTATATATATACATCCTTATAGCAATATAATATACATGTTATAGTCACGGATCCGACGAAATATTAAATTTGCTTTTGTAAAAATTGGAATTGGAATTTGAAATTCCAATTCCACCTGTTTAGGTGGAAGATGATATTCCCATTTTGGGGGCAAAGTGAGAATTTCATAATTCCAGTTCCATTTTTTTACAAGGACCCAAACATGGAATTTGGCATTATCCAGAATTAGATAATGTCGATTCCTGTCATATTCCAGGAAACAAACGGGCCCTAAATATGGTAATAATGTTTCATGTAGGTCGGTTACCTGTTCTCTTATCTTGTCTTCTTCTTTCTTCAAATCTAGTCTCAACCACTGGTTTTGTAAAACCTTGGTGTAATGCATCGGCAATGCATGTTGCTCGGTTGATAGACTACCAGCACTATCTTTTAGATCTTGAGCTAATTTCTTCATCTTTTCACTAATCTTGATAGTGAAGTGATCTAAAGTCCAAAAAAATTTGTAGAATCATAATGGCTTCAGTAATAACATTTTCTAATCCATTTACAACTTCTGACAGAATTACCTTGTTTACTACCACTGCTTGGCTGATTTTCTCAGTAACCTTATATTGAATCTTCTTTTCTGCTCGTTCCTTTAACTTTTTCTCGACATCAATTTTTGGATTTTTTATTTCCTCGGTGAGAAATGCAAGTTGATCAAGTATGGGGGCTTCTTCATCAATGTTCACATGTGGAACAACTTTCATTAGAATCTCCTTATTTGTCTCTAGCACATGTGCACTTTTACGTTCTTGCCTCAGCTTATCCTGTGCTGATTTTCAGGTACAAAGTTCATCATACCTTGTCAAAGCATCAGGGTCAAGTGTCTGTGGATCATAATCTAGAATGTCAATGATTTCATAAAGTGTCACAGAACCCTTGCTCCCTTTCTTCTTTTTTTTCTTCTTCTTCTCTTTTGTGCTTGACGAAGGAGATAGTGTTAGAGCCAATTAAGCCTTTTGCTTGATTTATTTCTTTGGGGGCTCATTTGGTGTGATGCCTTGTGAAGGTGCCTCACTAACTAAACTAGTGTCAGTAGTAGATGTGTCTACTATCATTGTATCTGTGTTACCTTTACCTTTTTTTTCTTCATCAGTGGTATCTTGAGGTGCATCACTTTGTGTTGTCCCACCACTATGCTTGGTCTCTTTACCGTGTGTATCACCATTGTCTTTAGTTGTCTATAACCTACTCGGGTGTCTTCCATTGTGCTTCACTCTCAATCTCAATAGCTTGTACCAAAATAGGCAATTGGCTTGGTACCATTGCTCAGGAGACCTCTATTGTGTCTTGCTCATCTATGGTCTCGGTAGCTCCAATTATCGCATCTTTTTTTCCTTGTCATCAAGATCACCTCCAGTTATATCTTTTATTGTGATCTATGGATTACCTAAATTAGTCAACAGTTCAGGAAGACCATCTAGTACATTTTCAATAGTTTCATCTTCAACATTAATAGGTTCTATGCTCGGTCAATGTCCCTTGACATCGACTTTAGATGCAATGTTTTTTCCTTCCTCATTGTCCTTGGCTTCCTCGGGTGGAGTGAGCAGATATTTCCAAATCCTAGTGCTCTCTTCATCCACTTCCTTCATATTTCCTTAAAGAATGTTTAATGTTCTTGCTTTCTTGGGAAATTTCTTGGCATATTATTGCATAATATCTTCAATCTATTCTACTATGCATTTAGCCTTTAGTAGAGTGAGAGCTTCCTCTCTCATCTATTTCTCAGTGTTGAGTGAATATATCCATCTGGATGATATCTTATCATACAGTTCTTTTGGAATATAAGTATAAAATTCAATAGGGACTTGTTTAAAATTTATCATCATACCTATGACACCTTCTTCAAGTTTGTCTTTGTTCTTGGTAATCAGATCTGCATAAGTGTGTAGCTTAGGATGTGCTAACTGTCTGGTTTTCCTGATTGCTTCAACAACTTCATCAATAATCTTTGGTGCTTTATTTACCACAACCTTAAATTGTTCAGTTTTTTCATCAGAATAATCCTTGTCATCCTTATCCTTATGTATTTATTTCTTTGTCTCGGTGCTGGACTCTCGATAGTGCCTTTCTATTTCCTTGTTTGATGTGTGAATTTTGGTGAGGCCTCATTATCTTTGCAATTCCTTTCATTAAAGGTGGTGAATTTTTTGTCACTGATTGTGATCTTGTCCTTGATGGAGACTCAATCTTTATGCCTTTGCCCTTTTTGGCCTTGGGTGCCTCAACTTTTGCTTCTTCAGACTCGGTGGCATCAACATCTTGTTCAGGCTCATCATCTTTACTGACTGAGGTCTGCACCTTGGTATCATCAACTGACTTATCCAATTCTTCATCAGTGATAGAAAATTTTGTTTTTAAGGTCTTGACTATCTTAGTCTTCTTCCTACCCATCTTCTCAACTTGTATACCAATAGATATTTGAGTCTTTTCTTCTTCATACGTGCCGAATCTCATGGCAGATTTGTCAACTGGTTCATTGAGTAACTTTTCTATAGCATCAGAAGCAATGTCAATGTTGAGTTCATATTCCATTTGAGGTATCCATATTGTCCTCAGTTGTACTTCTTTGATAAGAGTTGTATCTGTGTTAACTATAAAATAGATACCATCTTTGTATTTTTCTACTAACTGTACTGGGATTCATGTTCTCTTTTCCATCCTAGCTTTGAACTTAGCAAAATAATCATTCATAACTGGTTCAAAATTTATGCCTAAACTTGTAATAAAATCACTGATTTGCAGTGTAATCGGTCGGTATGTCTTCCATTTCATAGTATCAACAGAGGGAAATAAATTTTGTAGATAGAAGAATGTGCATAGAAGTAGTGAACCAAAACTAAAATTATTCGACTGTGTTGATCTGATAGTTCTCATATTCTCTTCAAGTTGCCTCTGTAACAGCTCGGCGATGTCAAGTTGTAAACCTTTCTTTACAATTTTGTAGGCAATTACAATAGCTCCACAAGCTATGTTGTTCATTCTACTTGACTGGAAGGTCTTGTAGCCAATAACATAAGCACCAAACCTAAGTTCTGTATCACCGATTGAGTTGATCTTTAGACTTCTTCTGTCCCATTCGGCTCCTGTAAGATTTTCTATCTCGGTTATGGGTGGGTGCCTTAGGGATTTTGACTTGTTTGATGTGGGGTACCCAGTTACTACGTGAATCACATATTTACTTATCCTTTTTTGTTAGTCCAGCTAGAGCATTCCATCATGTACTCTACTCAAAAAAATGTGGATACATTTGGTTCGAAATACCTTCAGAAATATTTAGGGCATTGGTTAACCCTTTGACCTCCAAATGTTTGTGATCATCCTTTAGTTTTCCTTCTGTGCAAAGTGACTGGTAAGTCGACATGATCTCAAAATCCCTAATTTCTTATAATCCTTAAAGGATCATATGTTGTCATTAGTATACAAAGCAAACAATTTTGGTCAGTTAGCATTCACTAAGTGTCAGCATTCACTGAGTGTTAGCACGCACCGAGTGACAGTGTTCATCGAGTACAGTATTCACCGAACACAGTGGTCACCGAAATGCTTAGTACACTAAGCAGAGACATAAACAAATAGATACACAATTGAGCATTAGTCTACAAAGACATAACTAAGCACCAGTCTAACCGAGAGACAACTTTAACACCGAGAAAACAAGATCTGAGCTACACAACAGCTAAAGCACTTTAGTCTTTAAATTATCTTTTTACTTAGCTGGAAAACTGTTTCTTGAGGATCAAGAAAAGCGTAATTGATGGATTTAATCAGTTTAACTAATTGTATTCATGCAGACTAGGAGATCAAGGTCAAGTTGTAAACCTTGGATCTTAGACTTAATTCTAGAAAAGCGTGAAACCTAATTAGGTCAATACATTGTATATATGGATGTATAATCAATCAAGAACATGATGAATGTAGCCACACAAGGACATATATGAATCAGACAAAGTTTTTCATGCATGAGAACACATAAAGAAAAATTCAGCTATGAAGAACTAGATTCAAGGCTACAGAGTAGAACATAGGTATTATCCATCACAATAGGTGATATATAATTTTGTGAACTTAATGGCTCTGTAATAAGCAATTCAAGATTTCAAACTATCAGGTCATCTATATTTTTGTCTACTCTCTAACAATTGTACAAAATAGAAGAAATCCTTCAACAAGGTGGACTTAATAGTCTTATTGTAAATCTCTTAACCGAGTGCACATATATATTGTGTTGTTAAAATCTCTTAACCGAGTAGACCTAACAAGTCTAATATGTTACTCTTAATAGGGTAAGATCATTAGAAGTATTCACAACTTGTAGCCTTAACTGACACCTTCCATTCTGCAGATAGTGAAGTTTTGTGGGTTTCATCCCCACTGTAGTTTTTACCTTCTAACATGGGTTTTTTGCATTATCAATTCTTGTGTCATGAGTATATGAGTTTCATGAATGTTCCTATGTTTTTTTACATGCACTTACATTTATGTTATGATATTACATGCATGAGTTAGTAAAGCAACAATGGTCGGTAATGCAAGCTATGAGTACTAAGGTTGATTGGTAAAAGTTTTTGAGGGTACTGATTCACCCCTCCCCTCTCAGTACACACCCTTCCATTATTGCAACAATTGGTATCAGAGCTAGATCTCTTATTTGAAAATTTTAAACACTTGAGAGATAAGATCATACAATGGAAAGGTATAAGCTTGACAAAAATATTGAGAATCATAAGTTGGAGATATAGATTTTCTTTGAGCAATACAAAGAAGCAAGAAACAAGATGAAAGAGTTATTAGCTGAGAGAAAAGTCATGGCATCTCACTACAATAAAACTGACTATCATGAAGAAGAGATACCTGATTTATTTGATTCATCTAGATTTGGATCTAGTAATACATCTGATACATCTAAAGGAATCATTACAAGTCTAAATGAAATCAATCAACATTTGAGTGAACAAGTGAAAGTACTGCAGATTGGTCAAGAGACACAGATGGTAAGAATGATTGATGTTATGAATAATGAAAGACAAGTTGAACAAGAAAGAACATTAGCTATTGATGACAGGAGAAAGATTAGTGAGAAATTGCAAGAGAAAGAATCTGAGATACAAAGACTTACTGAACATCACATTGAGATCACCAATCAAATAGTTCTTATGAGTCATGAGGCCAACCGAGTGAACATAGAACTTAATGGAAAATTGGAAGTTATTGGTGAACTAAAAGAGGAAAATGAGAAACTGAAGCATGAAGTAAGGATTCAGCAACAACATAATGATATGATCAAGAAAGTTGAAGATAGTACAAAAAGAATGGATGAATTTCTGAATGGACAAAGAAGACTCAACAACAATACCGGTTTAGGGTATACCAAGCATGAAGAATCATCAAACCGAGCTGATCAAAGGGATGTCTACACAACTCTAAGGAAAAAGAAGCATTCATGTAATCACTATGGAAAACCATGCCACACATCAAATGTTTGCAGGAGCAAGGATAAAGGTATTCCTAAATCTACTTCTAAATTCATAGGTAACTGTTATAACTATAACAAGCATGGACACAAAGCACATGAATGTAGATCTAAGGTGAACAAACCAAAGAAGGAATCCTACAAGGAAAAATATTGTTCTACTTACAAAATTCATGGCCACACATCTCATGAATGTAGGAAAAATAAAAAGCAAGTCTGGAAACCCAAAGAACAAGAAAATGCATATCAACCGAGAAGAATCGGTAATTCATATGTATGGGATTACAACACATGGGTAAATTGCACAACATCTGGTAGATATGGACATATAGATGCAAGCTATATGAGGAAATGGATATGAAGACCTAGGAATTGGACTAACTCCAGAATGGCATGCTTACACTATCATAAGGTCGGTCACCTAAGCAAGGAATGCAGAGACCGAGTGATAGAGTTAAGACTTTTGCAAGTGGAAACATTATTGAAGACATCAAAAGAATGATAAATCAAATGTGGAGGAGAGCTTAAAACAATGAAAATTTTGGACCAAGCACTACAGTTGGTGATGCCTCATCTAATGGATTAGGTGATTCCACCACCCCCACCTAAGAAATACAAGTATGGAACTTAACTCTACAAAGTTGTATTTTACATCAATTCCTATATTCATTGATAAAATGGAAAATCAACATGAATAAAGATGCACTATGGTATTACTTGTTATTATTGTGTGAATCAAGTTTCATCGATTAATGTAAACTGAGCATAAACTGCATGTTAGTAAACATATGGAAGATAACTAAGTTGACACTATGTATCAAGCATCGTCAGTAAACATATGAGAGACAACCGAGTTCACACCTTGTACCGAGTATTGAATACTCACCGAGATGAAGTCTTTGGTGTGTTAACCAAGCATCTATGTTTTGTCAACCGAGTGGAAGGTGAAGCATTTAATGCATCACTTAGGTTATATTTTTCTATAAAAAGGGAAAACAAGATCTCATTCATTCACCCAGCGTTTATGAGTAGATTGTAGAGCAAGAAGAGTGATTCACAATGATCACATTGCAGAGAGATTAACAACGATTCCAAAGCAACTCCAACAGATTTCAAGCACTCACCACGATCATCCAATAAGTACCAAGACTTACTGAGCTCACAGTTCATTTGTGAAGAAGCCCTAATTTTACGATCAATGGCATCCACTTCCCGAACCTCGAAAAGAAAAATGAAAAAAGATAAGAAGGTTGATCTCATCAAGAACTCAACCTGTGAAGAACCAAACTATAAGTTTTGTCCTAAGGTTGCTTCACAACCCGACAAAAAGGGAGCATTTTTGAGTATCCCACCTAGGGTTTTTCTAGTCAAATATATTTGTGCAGACATTCACTGTAAGGTTGCATAGATTAGAGATATAGAGCTTGAAGATGCTTATAAGAAGCTATACACTAACTGAAACCTAAAGGATGAATACAAACACATCAAAGTGAAAGGGTTAACCAATGTCCTACTATTCCCGAAGGAATTTAAGACCGAATGGATTCGTATTGTGCTTAGTCAAGTACATGATGGTAAAATGTGGTTGGATGAACCTAAGGAAATCACAAAGGATGTGATTCATGCAGTCACCAAATACCCAATCACCGAAAAGATGAAAGCCTTAAGGCACCCTTCACACCCTGAGATTGAAAAAATAACAGGAGCTGAATGGGATGGTAGAGGTCTGAAAGTGAACTCAATCATTGACCCTGAATTGAAGTTCAGTGCACATGTGGTCAGATACAAGATATTCGAAGAAAGAAGAATGAACAACATTACTTGTGGAGCTGTTGACACAGCATACAAAATTGTGAAGAAAGGAGTGCAACTAGACCTAGCCGAGCTGTTGCTAAAGCAATTGGAAGAAAACATGAGAACCATTAAATCAGCCAGATCTAATACATGTAGGTTCAATTCTCTATTGGTTTTCACATTCTTTTACTTTCATAACTTCTTTTCATTCGTCGATAATGTCACTTGGGACACAAACTGACCAATCACTGCACAAATTAGTGATTTCATCAAGTCACTAGGAGACAATTTCATACCTTTAATGGATGGCTACTTTACCACATTCAAGACTAAGATGGAGAAGTGGATGAGAATCCCTACTCAACTAGTGGAAAAATATAAGGATGAGATATATTTTGTAGTGGACACTAAAACTACACTCATCAAAGCTGTCAACCCTAGAACAACATGGTTACCACCACTAGACTATGAAATTGACATTGATCAAGCTACAACAGCTATTGAAACCCTGCTAAATGAGCCAGTGGATAAAACCTTGAAAACATTTGGAACATATGAGGAAGCCAAGTCTAAAATCAAGACTAGTATAGTAATAAATAAGATAGACAGGAAGAAGACAAAGATAATGAACACTCTTCAAAAGAAACTATCGGTAAATGATGAAGAGTTAGAACAAACAAAGGATATCACCGAGGGACAGTCACCCATCGGTGAAGGTAAAGAGATGACTGACTTTGAGTCAACCAAATCTGATGTAGAGCCACCAAAGGCCAAGAGATCAAAGGTTACTGATGTAACAGCTGCATCAAGGACTAGGAGAAAAAATGCTAAGGTAGACTCACCACCTTTAAAGAAAGGAACAGTGAAAATATATATGAAAAGAAAAGATTCAACTAGGAAATCAGCACCGAGACAACACAAAAGATATGTAATAGGAAGAGAGGACAAGGATGACACTACCTGAAGTCAAAAGAGAGAAGAGAATACAAGCAAAAAAGGCCAAAATACCAAAGAGAATTGATGAAATTGTAGAGTCAATCATCAAAATAGGAAGTATATCAAATAATAAGATTAGACAATGGGTAAATCTATCTACCAAGGACCAAAATAAATTAGAAGAAGCAATCATAAAAATGATGGTAGCATACAAGTATGTACCTCTACAATTTGGAAGTCATATTCCACAAGAGCTAAATGATAAGATATAAGCAAGGTGGACATATGCATTGCATATGGAGAATTAAATGAGAGAAAGAATCTTATTAAATTGCATGCCCGACTCAACAGTTGAAAGAATTGAATCAACAATGTAGGAGCATGCAAAGAAATTTTCAGCTAAGACCAGAGCATACAAGGTATTGGAAAACAAGCTCGAAGATATTGACACTGATTGCAATAAGATTTGGAATCAAATCTTTAATCCACACGAGCAGATACTGGTTATTACCAAGACAACTCACAATGAGGAGAAGGAGGCCGCACTGAGCCCCAAGCATATTTTCATCAATGACACCAAGGATATCAAACTCATTGATTTGAAAACAGAGGCAAGTAAGGCCATGGATGACATTCCTCAGATATTGCAATCATTAGGAGAAACATCGGATATCACTATAAAAGATATAACTCAAGGTGATTTTGATGATAATGTCAAGGCTGATGAAGATGTAAGTATTGCCACCGAGAAAACAATAGAACATGATACTATAAATGTTGCATAGTAAATGTACCATGTAACATGCCTTTATTGATACAAGCTATCAATATAATAATAGAATCAAAGAAGAAAACACCTGAGCCTGAAAGAGACACACCAATGGACACAGGTGATGAACAAGGGGAAAATGAAAAGATAGATAATAGTGGAGAGAAACTGAGTGATACACCCACTGAGGACAATGGAAAGGAAGAAAAGGCTACAAGTCAAGACAAGGTTGATGTAGAGACGTCTACAACTGACCAACAGGTATTGACCATGCTAACTAGAAAAGGAACCACACCTCCTGAGCAATCAATGACAGAAATAGAGAAACAAAAATCTCTTGCTATTGTGCCACATTCCCCCACTATCAGCAACATTCCGAAGAAGAAGAAGAACAAGAAAAATAAGGCCCCCGTTACACTTGAAGAGATAATAGAAATACCTGACTGTGATCCAAGAGCATTGGATTATGAGTCACTAACAAGGTATGTGGAGCTATGCAAATAGAAGGAAAAATAGGACAAACTAAAACTGGAACACAAGAACACACAAGTCCTAGAAACACCAAAGGAAATACTATTGCAGGTAGTTCCTGATACATAGATTGATCAAAATGCACCAATCATTGATCAATTGGTAGTTATAACCGAGGCAATCACCAATCAGAATGTAGATGCTGAGAAGGTTATTGAAGAAAGAGTTGAGGAGAAATATCACTACAAGCTAATAGAGAAAATCAGCCAAGAAGTGGCAGTAAATAAGGTGAAACTTTCTAAACTGGTAACTCAATTAGAACTTGTTATTTCAAAGTTAGTTACTCTAGTTTAAAAGCTATGCAATATTGAAAACTTCACCACCCATCATGATGCACAAATAGCTAAGTTGAATGAAGATCTACAAGCTAGTGCACAAAGTCTTTCAACCGAGTCGAATGCATTCAAATTACATTATGAAAAGCTAGTTGAATCCAAACGGTTAAGACTTGAGATACAAAAGGAAGAAAGAAAAATCAGAGATGATGTAACCGAGCTACAAAGTTTGTTACTATCAAATCTCACATTATTGATGACACATATGAAAATGGCAAAGACTCTAATTTCCATCTCGGAGATGTTAGTAGGTGAAAGTATCTATGACATGCACACTCAAATCACATTGGAGCATATGACCCTCTAGAACCTCAAATAAAAATGGGACAAGCTAATGGCAGACATCAAGCAATCCAATTCACACATTTTTGACAAGCTATAAGTTATACATCTTTGTCATTATTTTTAGAAAAGGGGGAAAATGCATGTATCAAAGGGGGAAAATGTATATGTACATTCATTGTATCCACAAAAGGGGAAAATGTACCAAGGAAAATATGTACATATTGAGAGCATGCACATAGGGGGAGTCATTGTATTTTTAAAGAGTAGAAGAAAATAAATTGGTTTATATACTATACATGTCAGTTTTTGATACTAATGCCAAAGGGGGAGATTGATAATCCTTAAAGGATTAGATGTTTTCATTAGTACACAAAGAAGATTTGGTCGATCAGTATTTACTGAGTGTTAGTGTTCACCGAGCGCAGTGTTCACCGAGCGCAGTGTTCACCGAACACAATGGTCACCAAAATGCTTATTACACTGAGAAGAGACATAACCGAACAGAGACACAACCGAGCATCAGTCTACAAAGACATAACCGAGTGGAGACATCACCGAGCACCAGTCTAACTGAGAGACAGTTTTAACACCGAGAAAAATGGATCTAAGCTACACGTTAGCTAAAGCACTCTAGTCTTTAAATTAGATTTTTTCTTAGCTGGGCAACCATTTCTTGAGGATCAAGAAAAGCATAATTGATGGATTTAATCAGTTTAACTGATTGTATTCATGCAGACTAGGAGATCAAGGTCAAGTTGTAAACCTTGGATCTTAGAGTTAATTCTAGAAAAGTGTGAAACCTAATTAGGTCAATACTATATATATATATAATCAATCAATCAAGAACATGATGATTTTAGCTGCACAAGGACATCTATGGATCAGACAAAGGTTTTCATGCAGGAGAACACAAAGAAAAATTTAGTTATGAAAAAATAGATTCAAGGCTACTGAGAAGAACAGAGGTATTATCCATCAAAATAGGTGATATATAATTTTGTGAACTTAATGAATCTGTAATCACCAATTCAAGATTTCAAACTATCAAGTCATCTATATTTTTGTTTATTCTCTAAAAATTGTAGCAAATAGAAGAAATCCTTCAAGAAGGTGGACTTAATAGTCTTATTGTAAATCTCTTAACTGAGTGCACACATACATTTTGTTGTTAAAATCTCTTAACCAAGTAGACCTAAAAAGTCTAAAATGTTACTCCTAACAATGTAAGATCATTAGATGTGATAACAACTTGCAGCCTTAATTGGCACCTTCCATTCTGTAGATAGTGAAGCTTGTGGGTTTCATCTCCACCGCAATTTTTACCTTCTAACAGGGTTTTTCTGCATTATCAATTCTGGTGTCATGAGTATATGAGTTTCATGAATGTTCCTATGTTTGTTTACATGAACTTACATTATGTTATGATATTACATGCAAGAGGTTGTAAAGCAACAATGGTCAATAATGTAAGCTATGAGTACTAAGGTTAATTGGTAAAAAAAATTGAGGGTACTGATTCACCCCTCCCCTCTCAGTACACCCTTCCGTTATTCCAACAATTTCACCTATCTTACAGTGAATGTATGTGCACACATCTTGAACCAACAGAACCCTAGGCAGAATTGATAAAAAAGCACCTCTGTCATCGGGTTGGGCTGCAACCTATGGATGTATCTTGTAGTTCGGCTCTGTGCAAGTGGATTTCTTAACAAGAAATACTTTTTTCTTCTTCTCCATCTTTTCCTTCATAGTTCAAAATGAGGATGTCATTGATTTTTGATTTAGGGTTTTCACGAAAGTGTTTGAAAGACTCGGTAAGTGCAAAATGTGTAACGAATAACCTCTTAGCGGCTCAAAATATACTTAGAATCTCTACAAAATCCATGAAATACTCTGCTACAAATTTTCTCTCTATTTCTCTACTCTTCTTGTGATAGCTATGTGAACAAATGAGTTCACATCGATCAAATTTATACCAAATAACTGTAGTCGACGCAATAAATGCTCACCACCAACCACTCAGTAGACAAACATGATGCTCAGTTAACACTAACAATACTTCAGCTTGACGAGTGTTACAAATGCTCGGTTGACATAGCAACTTGGTTGTCTCTCTCACATATTCACCGACTGGCATTACTAACTTGGTACATATTAACCAACTCAACTAGAACAAAGTAATCAAACATGTAATACCATAGTGCATCTTAATTCATGCAAGTTTGGCATTTTTACAATGAATATAGGAACTAATGCAAGATATAGATTTGTAAAACATAGTTCCATACCAGCTTCTGTTGCTCAGGTGGAGAGGGTGGAACCACCTAATCCATCGGATGAGGTGTCACTGACTATTGTTCTTGGTCCTGCATTATTATTTGATTCTTTCCTCCACATATGATTTTTGATCCTTGCAATTTCTTCAAATGTATTTCCATTTCTATAAGTATTTATTCAGTTTGCACAATCTCCGCTTAAGTGACTGACTTTGTGATAGTGTGAGCATGCCATTCCAAAGTTTGACCAATTCCTAGACTTAGTTCTCCATTGTCTCATACAATTTTCTGCTATATTCCCATATTTACCATATGTTGTACAACTACCCCAAGTTTTGTAATCCCATGCATAAGCATTACCTTTCCTTTTCGGTTGATTTACCTTTTCTTGTCCTTTAGGCTTCCAGATTTTCTTTGTGTTATTTATGCATGCTTTTGATGTATGACCATGCATGTTGCAATTTTGACAATATTTGTCCATGTATGGTTTCTTCTATGGTTTTTTCAACTTGGATCTGCACTCATGTGCCTGAATTCCATGCTTATTACAGTTATAGAAAATACCATTAAATTTAGGAGGATTTCTAGGAGTACCTTTTTCTTCGCTTCTATAACCATTTGATGTGTGGCCCTATTTTCCATAGTGATGGAAAGAGGACTTCTTAGGTTTAGGAATGGAGTACACATTCCTCTGTTTAGCTTGATTAGACAATTCTCCTTGCTTGGTATACCCTAATCCGGTGTTGTTGTTCAGTCTTCTTTGATAGTTCAGAAATTCATCCATTCTCTTACTACTTTCTTCAGATCTCTTAATCACTTCATTATGTTGTAGAATTTTCAATTCATTTCTCAAATTTTCATTATCTTCTTTCAATATAAATTTTTTTTCTATTTTCTTAGCAAGCTCAGTATTCACTCGGTTTGCCTCATGACTCATAGCAACCACTTGATTGGTGATCTCAAGGTAATGTTCAGTAAGTCTCAATATCTAAGATTTTTTTTCCTATAATTTTTCAATCATCTGTCTCATGTCATCAAAAACCATGTTTCTATCTTGTTCAACTTTCTTTGCATTATTCAAGACTTCAACCATTCTAACCATTTGTGTATCTTGACTGATCTGTAGTGCTTTCACTTGTTCAGTAAGTTGTTGATTGCTCTCGGATAGCTTTGATATGATTCCTTCAAATGCATCAGATATGCTACTAGATTCAGATCTAGATGTGTCAAATAGGTCATGAATCTCTTCTTCCTAATAATCAGTCTCATGACAATGAAGTGTCATGTCCTTTCTCTTAATCAATATTTCCCTAAGTTTATCTTTAGCTTCCTTATATTGTTCGACATAGATCTGCAACTGTAACTTCTGATTTTCAATGGTTTTATCAAGTGTGTACCTTTCCATTGTAAGATCTTTTCTCTTCAGTGATTGAACTTTCTAAACAAGAGAACTAGCTCTGATACCAATTATTGGGATAATAGAAAGGTGTGTACTAATAAGGGAGGGGTGAATCAATACCCTTATAAACTTTCAATCAAATCTTTGTAACCAAATGTTTTGATATAACCGACTGAGTAGATAACCTTTCACCAAACATGTAATGTCACTACTAAAATGTAAATTCATGTAAAGTACACAATACACATACATGAAAATAAATATACATGATACTATTATTTTGGTATTGCAGAAAACCCCTGTTAGAAGGTAAAAACTGCGGTGGGGATGAGACCCACAAAACTTCACTACTACAGTAAATAAAGTAGCATTTTAAAGCTTTACAAAGATTGATCACTTCTGATGATCTTACCTTGTTTGGAGTAGCAATGAGATTAATTAGATCTACCTCTTGTGAGGATTTAGCAACACAAAGTATGTGTGCACTTTGTCAGGAGATTTATATAAAGATGGTTTAGTCTACTCAATTAGGATATTTTTGGAGTCTATTACAATTGTTAGAGAGTAACAGAATTATGATCTGAACAAATACAATCTCTATATTGTGAATACAGATCCTTTAAGTGCATATAAAATGTATCACCTTACTATGAATGATAATACCTTCTTCTCTGTTCTACTCGGTAGCCTTGCCTCTGTTCTGAAAACTAATTACTGCAATGTAGTCCTTATCCTAAAACCCTTGTATGATCTTTGATGTCCATAGTATGGCGGCTACTTGATCAATACTTGATCAACATATATTACAAATGACATCTTTACATTATATATATAAATGTGTGTGTGTGTGTGTGTGTGTGTATCAAACCTTATGACCTGATTAGGGTTTTACAATATCTTACATAACCTAAGATCAACAATGTACAAAATTTACCTTGATCATCTAAACATGGGATATATAAACAATTAATGCTGTGAATTTGTAATTAATGTTCTCCTCGATCATTGTAAACCATTATCTAAGTCAGAAAAAATTTGTTACCTAGATTGATGTTTCATAACAAAATTTTATGTGACCGTTGGTCTTCTCGGTAACTACTGTCTCTCAATGCTCGGTGTTGTCTGTGTCTCTCAGTGTAGACTATGTGCTCGATGTATACTGTTGATCGGTAAAGTCTGTCTTCTCAGTGATCATTGCACTCGATTAACTATGTATGTGATAAGTGCACTCGGTTAACTCTATACTTTGGTGATCATACTGATTTGTCTATTTTGTGACTCTGTTACTGACTGTCCATTTGTGTGCTTGAATACTAAAGACAACCTTCAAATCTTATTTGGAGTAACATGCAAAACCACGCTTTTGCCACAATGGATAATCCAAAACAATCACAAGCCTGATGCAAGGACTAGGTACAACCCCCAAACAAGGCGCCTTCAAATTTGGACCCAATGAATGAAGACAACTTGATCCGTAATAGCACTTTTAAGTCAATATGAAATGGTGTGTCATAGACCACATACCACTAAGCTTGATAAAAAGAGCATATCTTGTCAATACAAATCGACACAAAAATCTCATGTGGAGCATTGAGTGATGAAGGTAAAACCACTAATCAATGACCAGCGAGCCAATATGAACCTTCAAATATGAAAGTGCCACCTTCAAAAGATCTCGAGCATATGAAAAAGTGGGCTTTGACAAATCTGAACAGCCTAATGATCTACTACGATTGAGGTTGAGTATTCATGAAATCAAGTCTGTAAGAAAAAAAATGCATGTCCAGGATCAATCTTGTCAATGTGTTATACCACACATCACCTGACTCAAGCAGTGAACCTGAACCTAATAATTTCATTCAAGACACAGGCCACCAAGGGCTTCTGCCAATTAGTGATCAAATATCAATCACTAATAATGCAGGCCATAATATGAATGACACATCTCAATATAATTTGTCATTTTATTAGACAATGATGCCTTGATACATTAATAAAATAACCTATTCAATTGCATGAAACAATTCCATGATATTCTCCCACTCTGATACCATGTTGAATTTTTCAATGCTCGATTAATCATGGGCAATCCCATTTCCCTCCCAACCATAGATGAACAACAGTCATCTCCCCCGAGCACTCAAACATGTTAATCTACCATGATATATTATATTGTTGTGTTTGGAATGAGATCACACATCTCATTATATGTAGGCAAGAGGTGCTCTTTCACCAAGGGATGTCACTCTTATATATGAATAGAATTATATATTAAATAATCATATTAAAATATAATATACTTATTTTATTATCATATAATATAATAATTGTATAAGATAAAAATATAATTATATTATCACATATATAATATAAGTATAATATATAATATAATATCACATAATATTATAAGCATATATAAATTTGTGGGTTCTATCCCCACCGTGGTTTTTGTTAATCTTATTGTAGCTATGGTTAGATTCCTTGAGGCTGACATAGATAACATAAAAGGTTGTGATAATATAATTATGATATAATATAATTATCATATATTATTATATTATCATATAATATAATAATTGTACAATATAAGGGTGCCAGCAAGAAGTTGAGTCCACTTTATGGCTAAAAAGTGGAATTGTTTTTCCTATTTTTTCAAATTCATCCCATTTGACCTAAATATTTGAGGCACTTAGACATGGAATCTTCCAAAAAGTCACTAATATAAAATTTTAGGATTTGAAGTCTAGTTTCAAAATATGTTATTTTTCTTAAATACCCAGATGATAAATTTCAAATTTCAATGGGGATTACTAAAACCCTCATTTTAAAAGTCACTCTTTCAAGACTATACCATGCGTGTGTACGGCAAACGAAATCAGACTCAAATGACACTATTTTTCTAAACCCTTTTGGGAAATGGTAAGTAACACAATTAAGATTGATTAGAATATTTTTCCATATTTTTTTGTTAAATACTTTTTTTTATTAATTATATATTGGGCTCAATTGTTGTTTATAAAATCTCTTGTGTACGGCAAGCATAATTTGCCCTAAACATTTGATTTTTTAATAATTTTTTTTTAAAGTGTGTAGAATTATGTGTAGTTTGATGTCATATAATTTATTTTTCAAAAAATGTTTAAAAAAAAAAGTTATTAAAATTATAAAAAAGCTTGTATTCTCTTTCCTATAGACATGTTTTAGTGCAAAATGATTGAAAAATAGAAATATTAATCAAATTTAAAAAGAAATTACATATTATGAATCTTCATTGTCTAATCTAAAATGGGTTTTTTTTTCGTCAAAAAATTCCTCAAAAAACCCAATCTGATCTATGGCCAAAGTGAGTTTTGTGTGTGCATATGGACATGGCCTACAACATTCAAGTCAAACCAGATCCAAAGCCAAGGGTCGGTTGACCAAGCCTTTCCCAAGGCTAAACCCGAACCACTTTTGGCGGGCAAAATTTCAATTTTATAAAATGGGGTGGCGTTATTAAACGGGGTGACGTTTCAAAAATAAAACGTCACCTCGTTTCATTTCGTAGCCATTGGAAATTAGTTTAAACCAAAATGGGGTGACGTTACATTTTTGAAATGTCACCCCATTTAATATTTGACCATTTTTTTTAAATCTTCTATGTTTTTTTACTACATCAACATTCTTGTACTCGAAGTACGATCGACAATGATTGAATTTGCAGAATTTGGACAACTTTTGCATTGTTTATTGACTATTTTATTCTCCATTTGAATGCATCAATCATTGGGAGCATATAGAACAATTTTTTGCAGGTTTAAACTATTGAAGGCACTTGTGTGATTGATTTAAATTATTAATCATGGGATGTAAACAATGTCAAAAGAAGAAACAAATGAGGGTTATGACTGATGAGGAAATTCAAATGGAGAAAGAGAAAGAGGCTAAATGTCAAAGAGATAGAAGAATGAGGATGCGCGAAATGAACAGTAATGAAGCTTCAGGATCCACAACAATTGAAGACTCAAACATTAAAGATACCATGGGGGATACAATGGATGCAGAAGATGCAAATATGTAAGAGGTGAATGAAAGCATGTCGTTGAATGCACCTTGTAGTGATGTTCTGGGTATGTCTTTGACTTCATCTTTGAATGATACTCAACCTATGATAATAGATGATATTCTTTATAGAGACTTATTAGATGCATATTCTAGAGATGAAATTGAATTAATGAGGCATCATTTTTTTTTTCAACTTAGAGAATTTGAAACTGAAAATCCCCCTATTGTTGTTGAAAATGAAGAGCATTTTGTTGTTACGAATGAAAATATCCCTAATGTTGTTGAAAATCAAAATCATTTTGTTGATGAAATTGAAAATCCTCCTAATATTCATGCAAATTAAAATCCTCCTAATGTCGTTGAAAATGAAAATCATTTTGTTGATGCAAATGAAAATCCTCCTAATGTTAATGCAAATAACAATGAAATTCCTTTTGTAAATGAAAATGAAAAATACTTTTTACATATTGAAAGTAATATTTTGAATGGTCTTTCTAGTAAGCTTTCTTCGAGGCAGATAGCAAAATATGCTAACAAAATATACAAAGAATTATTCTATCGGAAAAAATTAACATTTCAAAGTCAACTTGTGATTCAATTGATGAGAATGTGGAAAATGAGAAAAGTAATGAAAATATTAGGAATTAAAGTAAAAAATAATATGAAAGATTCATCTGTTAAACATGCTATATCTACTGTTGCTAGTGTCATTCAATCTATTGGAAAAACTAGTCGATCAAAAGATAGCAATGCAGCACGATGAGCCATAACAACTGCTATAGTCAATAAAAACACTTTGGATAAAAAAATGATTAAAACTATTAGTGGAATTTTAAACATGCATCCTAAAACATTGGAAAGAGAAGCAAGGAGAAGATCAAGTATTGAAAATGATCCAATTAACCAATGTTGGAGTTTTAGTGGTAGACTCCCACGATCTGACATGAAATTGAGTCCTGAAATCAAATCATTGCTTGAAAAGTATTGGCATGATAATACAAGGGTTTCATCTAATGCGAGAGATGTTTTGAAATTAAGAGTGGGGTGTAAAATTTGTGATCCTCACCCAAAACACCTATTAGACACAACACAAACTGAATTTTATAAGAAATTTTTAGATGAGGTTGTGTTAACTGGGAAAATTACTCCTAGTCAAAGATCATTTGAAAAATGCAAGCCTTGGTATGTGAAAATCAATAAGCAACGAATATCTTGTTGTTACAAAACACATGTTCAATTTTGTTATCACTATGATGTTTTTCAGCATATACGGTGTAGTTTACATGCTAACAAGATTATGGAGAATTGTGACATTAATATACCACCTGAGACAATCAAGGAGTTTGTAGCAAGTTTGTTTTGTGAGAGATCAAATGGGGAAACATTTTTCT
>MU228500.1:743429-757060 GCA_018584345.1 Thuja plicata
CAATCGAAGAGGTGACCTCCAAAAGTAGGAATGAATGAGTGTCTATATAGTAGATGATCCATCTCACCGAAATGCATAGGTGCCTAGCCACTGCATCCACCTAGTACATAGGAACAAGAACTAAATATGTAGATCACTTCAACCTAACCGAGGAAGCAATAGAACCAACAGGAGAACCCCCCCATAATGTTGAACTGGGAGAGGTGACAGGAACACTGAAATGCAGTACCAGAAACAACTGCAGAAGAAGAACCAGGAACACCAAGTGCAACAGAGGTACAAACACAGGATAAAGGTCGGTGTCATAGACACAGTCTACATGGGCTAATGTCATGGAAGGTACGCTCACTTGACAAAAGTAGATGCGCCTAAGGCATATGCATCAGAATCCCCCCATGGCACTTTATAACAGAGTGCGAGTGCATACAACTGAACAAGATGTACAAGATCCCAGATAATCAGAAGAAAGGCACTTTGTCTCAGTGCGTTTACAAAATACAAATACATCAGAAAGAGCATACAAGCTCAGATGTCAGAAAGAAGAGTGCACTAAGAAACCAGAAGAAGAGATCCTCGGACCTGTAGAACCAAGCACACCACCAGAGGGCATAAACTGCATAACTCGGAGGAGTGAAAACTTAGAGCAGAATCTGGAAGAAAAACCTCTGCCACTGAAAATTACACAGAATAAGCTTTCCGACAATATCTTGTTTGCCGAAAAAGGAGTCCGGATGAGCCAGATATGACTCCCGGAAGGCAAAACAGGACATCGGACTTCAACAGCAAAAAAAGCTATCAAAATGGTGGAACCCAAAACTGCAACCTCTACCATTGGAAATTTCTCGGAAAGAGCTTTCCGACGGTATATGGAAGTCGCAAAAATGCCCCCGTATGCTCCCTATAGAGCGAAAAAAGCCCAGGTACCCCCAAAAAAGCTCCAAAAAACCCAGATAAGCCCCTGGGGCCAAAAAAAGGTCTGGCCCCTGGGCGCATGCGCGCACAGGGGCTAGGGCGGAGCCCCCAGACACACATAAGACCACAGCACATAGTATAAGCCCCCCTGGGGGCTGGCAAAAGGCGCCACCCGGGGTGGCGGAAACGGGCGGAGCCCGGGCGGCAGGTCCGCTGCATAGGAGCGGAGAACCGGGAGGCGGGGCGGAGCCTTCAAAACCAGTGGCAGCGGTGAGATTCTGGGGCGGCGGGCGGCGTCAGGCCGCGGAGAGCAGGGGTGGCCACCGGGAGGGCCGGAGTGTACAGGCGGAGCGGGCCGTAAAAAAATAGGGGCGGCGAAGTACAAAGGTGGTGGAGCCCGCAAAACATAGAGAGGCGCTGCCGGCCGGGCTGAGCGCGGGTGGCGCGGTGGTGGCCCGGCGGCGGCGCCATTTAAACATAACTGTGCGCGGTAGAAAAAATCAAAAAACTATTAAAAATAATAGTTTTTTTTAATTTTTATTTTATTTTTCACATCCGTACGGCCCTCGGGTAGGCTAGAAAATTTTCCCAGAGCCCCGGTAGCCAAAATGATCAAAATTTTATGTGATTTCGACTCTCCCGGGCCTTCTGGATGCAATGGTGGAGTCCTTTTTGGCTCAAACAGCTCCGAAAAATAAAGACCCTCCAGAATCACAGAAAGACTGCTAGAAGAGCCAGAGAAACCTCCAAACCCTCGAACGCTTCACAAGAACTCGAACAGTCGGCAGAAAGATGGCTCTGATACCATGTTGAGATTGCTAAAACACAATGCAACCAAGATCACCTGCATGCAAAGACTATTACACAGAATGAAACAGACAGAAGAGAGAAGGAATCAGCTATGGCGGTCGATAGGCCAGAGAGTGCAAATACATATTGACAGAAAATATGTTCTATATTCAACAATGAAATGATTTACAAAACTCCCTTATGAAATACAAAGATGACAATCCTTATAAAGGATGTCGAAACCCTAAAAGGACAACTGCTAGGAAATAGAAACTTTCCTAAGACTAAAGAAACTGCCTAAGTGAAACTTAAGCACTAAAGAGCAATTGCTAAATTACTCTAACATCTGCAGCTCGGCGATCATCAACTTGTCATCTTCAAACATTCAATAAGTTATAGTTCATCAATCTCTCCCTTTGGCATTGATGGCAACATACTATCAACTTAATATGAAATATTTAATTTAAACATGCCATATTATACCAAAATTATTGTTCTATAACCAATTCAAATATCTGGCTCTCGGTAAGCTCTTCTATCTTAGATTTGATTCTTGCAGAGTGCTTTTCTTTTGTTCATTCCCTTCAATGGATAGATGTAGCAATTCTGTCTTCTAATTTTGTCTCTCCCTTTCTGGATAGATATGCAGTGTTAACTTTCTTGAATTCTCTCCCTTGGATGGATGGTTGTTTCTTTGAATCTTTCTCTCCCTTTGAATGTTCTTCTCCCTGATGGATATTTTCTTTTCTCTCCCTTTGGATAATCATGGTAGATGTTTCATATGGATATAATCTCTCCCTTTGATAGCAATGCCAAACATATAATACCTCTCTGTCTCTAATATATTCCTTGAATTTCCTCTCTATCAATAATACAATAACTCTGGTGTTCAGTGCAAATAAGTACCTTTCTGTGTACTGATATATCATTGTAGTCCATATCTTTTCTTGCATCAACATGACTAATCTTCTAATAATGTGTAGGCTGATGTAGCCTCCAAGTCAGCTTAGTGACCAATAGACAAGGTTCGGAGCCCTAGTCTATTCCTTGAGTACTCAAATGTATCTTTTGGCAATGACTTTGTGAATATGTCTGCTAATTGTTCATTGGATTGTACATATTCTAGTATCACCTCTTTTTCTTGGACTTGTTCCCTTAAGTAATGATACTTTATTGCTATGTGCTTTGTCTTAGCATGCATTACAGGGTTCTTTGAGATGTTTATTGCACTAGTATTATCACAATAGATAATTACTGGTTCAAGAATTTCTATGTTTATACCTTTCAATAATTGCTTAACCATGCAATGTTAGAGCAATTTGCAGCAGAAACCACATATTTTGCTTCTGCAGTAGATTGAGATATGCATCCTTTCTTTTTAATTATCCATGTGACAAGTCTGTCACCCATAAAGAATTCTCCTCTTGGTGTGCTCTTTCTATCATCTATGTTTCCAGCCCAATTAGCATCTGTATAAACTTGTAGCTCAAATTTGTCTTCTTTATTATACCACAAGCCATATTCTTCGGTATTCTTAAGATATCTATGAATTCTTTTGACAATAGTCATGTGTGATTCCTTGGGATTAGCAAAAAATATTGCAACTATACCAAATGCATGTGTTATATTTGGTCTATTATGTACAACATACATAAGTTTTCTAATCATAGATCTATATAAGTTCTGATTTACCTCGGTTGACTTGTCTTCCTTTGTAAATTTGCATCTGGTTTCCATAGGTGTTCTAACTAGTTTGGAATCATCCATCTTGAATATCTTAAACACTTATTTGATGTATTTGGATTGTGTGATGTAGATGTCTGAATCCTATTGTAGAATCTGTAAACCAAGAAAAAATTTGATCTCTCCAAACATTGACATCTCAAGTTCTTTTCTCATTTCATCAGCAAATGATTTGCATAGCATATCATTACCTCCAAATATGATATCATCAACAAATATCTCCGCAATTAAAACTTTATCATCAGTTTCTCCTTTCAAATATAGATTATTTTTATCACTTGTTCTGATAAATCCAATACTAATGAGATAAGAGGAAAGTCTTTCATATCATGCTCTCGGTGCTTGTTTCAATCCATACAAGGCTTTGTGCAGTCTACAAAACATGTTTCTCTTGATAGGATCAACAAAACCTTCAGGTTGTTCAATGTATACCTACTCTTCTAGTATTCCATTTAAGAATGTAGATTTAACATCCATTTGGTATACCTTGAATCCTTTTAAAGCAGCATAAGCAAGTAGAATTATTACTCCTTCTAGTCTTGCAATGGGTGCAAAGTTTTCTCCATATTCAATACCTTCTTCTTCTGCATACCCTTTGCATACTAGTCTTGCTTTGTTCCTTGTGACTTCTCCATTCTCATTCAGTTTTTTTTTGAATATCCATTTGGTACCAATGACATTTTGTCACTCGTTCTAGGTACTCATGTCCATGTTTTATTCTTCTCTATTTTTTCAATCTCTTCATTCATTGCACTAACCCATTCTTGATTCTCAAGTGCAGTATTAACAGATTTAGGCTCAAAATCACAAATCAAACATCTAGTATTAAGTGACTTACTTCTTGTTCTCATTCCAACTCTCTTGTCTCCTATGATATGGTCTTGTGGATGGTGTCTTTTGACATTCTTGGAAATTATAGGTTCAGATATTTTTTCCTCATTCTGATCATCATTTTGATCTTCATCATCGCTCGGTTCAGCATTGTAAGCATTTTCCTAATTTTTGGTATGTGCAGCATGATGCTTGGGTGCATTGTTCTGTCGCTCGGTAGTGATACACTATTTCTTAGGAAGAGTGTCAGGTTCTTCAATATAGACAAATCTGGTGTAATCTTCTAGTTCCTTTTTTTCTCTCCTCATCATTTTTCTCAGTAAATTCATCCACTTTGATATTTGCACTTACAATGATTTTGTTAGAGGATTTGTTAAGACATTTATAAACTTTCCTTTTGGTAGAATACCCTAGAAATATTCCTTTATCACTTTTGGAGTCAAGCTTTCTATTTCTATAATCTTTCAATTTATAACATTGACTTCCAAAAATTCTAAAGTAACTTACGTTTGGTGTGTATCCATACCATAGCTCATAAGGTGTCTTATTGGTGTCTTTCTTCAATTGAACTCAGTTTAGTGTATAGATAGCAGTATTGATAGCTTCTCTCCAGAATGTTTATGTGATGCCTTTTTCAATCATTAGTGTTCTTGCACAATCAACAATATATCTATTTCTCCTTTCATCAATCTCATTTTGTTGTGGTGTTCTCGGTGCATAAACCTATCTTTTAATTCTGTTCTCATTACAAAAGTAGTGAATTCATCATAAATATATTCTCCTCCTCTATCAGATCCTAGACATTTTAGTTCCTTTCCACTTTGTTTTTCAACTATAGCTTTATACCATTTAAACATCTTAAATGCTTTTGATTTCTCTTTTAAGAACATAATAGTCATCATTCTAGAATTATCATCAACAAATAGAATGAAGTATCTATCACCATAATAGCTCTTTGTTCTCATGGGTCCACATAGGTCAGTATGAACTAACTCTAGAATAGCATTAGATGTGTAGGTTTTGTTCTTGAAACTAGACCTTGTCATTTTTCCTTTTTGACAATTCTTGCACATAACATGGTCAGGTTGTTACATGCTCTGTAAGCCTCTTACTCTTCTTTTATTTATTATCCTAACCATGTTGTCAAAATTCACATGAAATAACCTTTTATGTCATTAACCAACTGTCTTTATTTCTAGCCAATAAACAAGTAGTCTGAATATTATCAAGATATAATAGGTTACCTTTTTTTATCACCAGTACCGATCAACCTTCCTATTTCATTATAGATCTTTGTCTTTTTGTTCTCAAATGCAACTCAGCGACCTATGTTATTCAAATGTGAAACACTCAATAGATTATAGTTAAGTCCTTTCACCCAATATGCATTTTCACATCTGATCATATTATTCAATATGTTTGTTCCTTTTCCTTCAACTGGACAAGGTGAGTCATTACCCATCCTAATTGATCCACCATTATAATATTCAAAAGTTTCAAACTTTTCCTTATCCCCAGTCATGTGGTGAGTACAACCACTATCAATAATCTAGACATCATTTTTACTAACCTTAGATATGAGTGCAGTTTATACATAGATTTCTTCTTCATTTGAGTCATATTTCATAGCAACAAATACTACCTCAATGTCTTCATCAGATTCGGTGTTAGTATTCTTAGCTTTGTTCTTAACCAAGTAACAAGCCTTCTTGCCTTTGTCCTTGTAGTCACAGTTATCTCTTCTGTTAGATTTTTGATTGCTTCAGTAATCTCTATCATCACTTTTGTCATACTTCTTTTCATAAGATCTGTCATTTTTTCTTTCATCTTTTCTCTTGTTAGGGCATCTAGTAGCAAAGTGTCCAATTTCTTTGCAATTAAAACATACCAAGGGTAATTTACCTTTGTATCTACCTTTTCCTCTTTGCAATCTACTAGCCATTAGTGCTTCAATTTCATCAAGTTTGTGTTCATCACTATCACTTTCACTATCATTTCTCATAGTGTGTCTATGACTTGATTTACTTACTTTCAGAGAAGATTTGAATGCAAACTCAATAGATGGTAAGACATTGTTTTCATAGTTATTCATCTCAAATGAAATAAGTCTACCAATCAAATTATCAAGAGTAACATTGTTATTTTCTACTGCTCTCATTTCTTGAATTACAGATACTCTAATAGCATAAACAAGCAGTAAGGTTCTTACAGTTTTACTTACCACTATTTCTTCTTCAAGTACACCTCCTGATGACATATATTTTTCCATTAGTATGCAAAGGAAAACCATCGGTAATGACTACACCTAAAGACAGATTTTAGCACAACCCGACAGAATAGTCTACAGTATAAACTGAAGACACAACTTACAAGTGCAAACTGAAAGAGATAATAGTGGAACCCGACAGGAGTAAACCGATAGAGGAACCCAACAACACAGTGAAAACCAACAGAGAAGATTACAAATTAAACTGAAAGAACAGACAAGAGAGTAACCCGACAGAGCAAGGGAACCAGACAAATAGACTTTCAGTTCAAACCAATCATCAATCACCGAAAGTCAGTTAAATCCCAAGAAATGTGGATCTGACTTCCACGTCAGACAAAATACTTGTGTTTTATATTTAGCATTTTGATTTGTTTTAAAAACATTTCTTGAGGGACAAGAAATGTAATTATAATTGTTTTAATCATTCTAGCTGATTGAAAACATGCAAACTAGGAGATCAAGGTCAAGTTGTAAACTTTTGATCATAGAGTTAATTCTGTAATACGTGAAACTAAAAATGTCAAATCTATTATATAAATAGATGTGTAATCATTATTTTTTTATGGATGTGAGAATAATAGTAGCCAAGGAGCACATCTATGGATCAGACTGAGAGTTTCAACCAATAACAACAAAAGATGAATTTGGTTATCAAGAACCAAGAATCAAGGCTACCGAGCAATAGAGGTATTATTCAATCACATTAGGTGATACATTGTACATGTAATCTTTAATGGATCTGTAATCAGCAATTGCAGATTGCATACACTCAGGTCAATGAGTATTTTTGTCTACATTCTAACAAGTGTAGCAAATAGAAGAAATCCTTTCAAGAAAGGTGGATTTAACAATCCTATTGTAAATCTCTTAACTGATTGCACACTAAACAATGTTGCTAAAGCTATTAACAAAGTAGATCTTAACCAGTCTCCACATAATGCTCCTAACAGGGTAGATCATCAGAAGTGATCAAATAGTAAGCCTTAACCGGCCCCTTCCAATCTGCAGATAGTGAAGTTTTGTGGTGCCATCCCCATCGCAGTTTTTACCTTCTAACAGGGGTTTTTTGTGTTACCATATCTTGTGTTATGTGTCATTGCTTTCATGAATGTTTCTATGAATGTCTACATACAGTTAAGATTATGAATTGATATCACATGCATAAAGAAAGACCAACAAATATGATCGGTAAAGCAAAGATTTGAATACATTAGGTTAAAGGTTAAAAGAGATTAAAGTTTTAGAGGTAATGATTCACCCCTCTCCTCTCAGTGCATACTTCCCATTATTTCCAACAATTGGTATCAGAGCTAGATCTCTTATTTGGAAAAGTTTAAAGAATTAAGAGAAAATATCATACAATGGAGAAGTACAAGCTTGATAAGAATGTTGAGAATTAGAAGCTAGAGATATAGATCTTCTATGAGTAGTACAAAGCAGAAAGAATCAAAATGAGAGAGGAACTAGATGAAAGAAAAGTTATGACAACTCAGAATAATGAAAAATATTATCATGAAGAAGAGATATCTGATTTATTTGAGTCATCAACATCTACATCTAGCACTACATCAGATACATCAGAAGGAAGCATAACAAGTGTGAATGAATCCAATCAACATCTGACAGAACAATTCAAGATACTGCGAATCAGTCAAGAGACATAGATGGTAAGAATGATTGTTGTCATGAACAATGCTAGACAAGCTAAGCAAGAAAGAAACCTAGCTATTGATGATAGGAGAAAGATCACTGAAAAGCTACAAGAGAAAGAGTCAGAAATACAAAGACTTACTGAACATCATCATGAGATCACCAATCATATTATTCTTATGAGTCAAGAGGCAAACCAAATGAATACATAACTCATTGAAAGAAAAGAAGCTATTGGTGAGCTAAGAGAAGATAATGAAAAACTGAAGCATGAAGTAAGAATTCAGCAACAACACAATGATATGACAAAAAGAGCTGAAGAAAGTACAAAAAGGATGGATGATTTTATGGATGGACAAAGAAGAGTCAACAACAATACTGGACTAGGGTATATCGAGAATGGAGAATCACCATACCAAGCTGATCACAAAGATGTCTACACAAATCCTAGACCAAAGAAGATGTCATGCAATCACTGTGGAAGGCCAGGCCACACATCTAATGTATGCAGGAGCAAAACAAAAGGTATTCCTAACTCCACACCTTCATTCATAGGAAATTGTTATAAATGTAAGAAGAAAGGGCATAAAGCTTATGAATGTAAATTTGAGGTGAAACAACCAAAGAAGGAAACCTACATGCACAAATATTGTCCTTCTTGCAAAATGCATAGGCACACATCTCTTGAATGCAGGAAGAAGAAAAGGAAAGAATGGAAGCCTAAAGATCAAGAAAATGCTTATTAACCAAAAAGAGTTGGTAACTCATATGATTACAACACATGGGAAAACTGCACAGCATGTGGAATATTTGGTCACATAGCTACAAACTGCATGACAAAATAGACAAGAAATTCAAGGAGCTAGACTAACCCCAGAATGACATGTCTACACTGTCATAAATTTGGTCATCTAAGAAAGGACTGCAGAGACCAAGTGACAGAGACAAGCACCTTTGCCAATGGAAACACCATTGAAGACATCAGGAGGATGAGAAATAAAATGTGGAGGAAAGCTAAAAACACTGATGAAGCTAGACCGAGAAATGCAATTGGTGACACCCTATTTAATGGATTGGGTGACATCACCACCCCCACCTAAGTAGAAAAAGTAAGTATGGAATTGCATTACACCAAGCTATATTTTGCATCAGTTTCATTATACATAGATGAAATGCCAAACTAGCATGATTAAGGATGCACTATGGTATTACTTGTTATGATTATGTGAAAATAATCACATCGTTCAATACATACCGAAATGCATTGGTGTACATACAAAGAAGTTTTCAATACTTACTAAGAATAGTTAGGTAATGTATAAAGCTAAGTTTCTAAGTGCAAAACTGAGATCCATCGGTAATCATGAAAGTTGATATGTTGTCTTCGCCATACACCAAAATCCATCGGTGAACGTAACAAGTTGAAAAATACCCCAAAGCATTGCGTTCTCACCGAGAATTTTATTTGTGTATCACCCGACGAATTTGTCTTCTAGAACACCAGAGGGTTAAGATGGCCAAGTCAAAAATGAAATGGGTTGCATTGACTTGGTGGAACTTCATCCAAGATGAAAGGGTGAAGGAAGGAAATAATCTAGTGGATACATGAAAGAGAATGAAAACCTTTATCAAAGAGGCATATATCCCTAAGGACTATGCAGTCCAATTACACAAGAAAAGGCAGAATCTCAAGAAAAAGGACTTAGATGTAAGTTCTTATATAGAATAATTCATGAAGCTATGTGTGAAGAGAAAAACCAGAGAGAATGAAGAAGAGAGGGTGGAAAGGTACATTAATGGGTTGAAGTACACCATCCAAGAAGAATTAAGCCTTCTTACTCCTGAGACACTAAATAAATGATATCAATTGGCCATGAAATTATAGGAGAAGTTAAATAGGATACAAAACCAAAACAATAGGGGAGGAGGAAGGAACCAGAGAGGAGGAAGGATTCCTTTAAGAGGTAGAGGGAATGGTTTTGGATTCCAAGGGGATTCTAACCAAGAGAACACTAGAAAAAAAGGCAATAACTAGAGAGGAAACTTTAGACGAGGAAGACCTCCATCTAGAGGGAGATCTAAAGGAAGAGGCCCTATAAGATGCTATAATTGAAATCAGGAGGGGCACATAGCCAGTAGGTGCCTAGACAAGGAAAGTACAAGCACTTTTGGGGGAAGGAGAAACACCATGGTTCAAGACAACTCTGACTACTAGAGTGTGGCTACATATAGGAGTGTGAATGCTCTAGATTCCTATGGGTACCCTGAAAGGGGAGATAATATGATGATGAGGATGACCCTTTTGAATATTCTAGTCAAATAGGAACCCCAGTGAATAAAATCAATTTTTAGAACCAAGTGTAAGTCTAAAGGAAAAGTCTGCAAATTCCTAATTGATTCAAGATCTACAGAGAACTTTGTGTCTATGGAGATGGTGGATAAGCTTAAATTGAAGAGGTTACCACATCCCTATCATAATAAGGTATCATGTCTTGGGTAGAGCTCCAAATAGGGACCTACAAGGACAATTTATTATTTGATATAGCCAAGATGGATGGTTTTCATCTTTTATTTGGGAGGCCATGGCAATATGACCTCAAGACTCACCATGATGGGGTGAGGAACACATATACCTGTTGCAATTATCTGAATGATGTACTGAGAGGGGAGGGGTGAATCAGGTGCTCTAAATCTTTTTATGTGGTTCGCTCATTAACCTTTGTGTCATCATATTTGTATATTCCTATCTATCTATTTTTCTTTCTTTATGTATGTGAAATCATAATATAAGTTCTTTGCATGTGTAAACATTCAATAAATATACATGAAAATAAATAACACATAACACATGATATGATATCGCAGAAAACTCCTGTTAGGAAGTAAAAACTGCAGTGGGGATGTCTACCCACAAAACTTCACTATCTATAGATAAGAAGGGAGACGGTTAAGGCTTACAATTTGATCACTTCTTATGATCTTCCCTGTTAGGAGTATTAGAGTGGAGACCTATTAGTATCTACTTCATTTGAAGCTTTAGCAACACTGTTAAGTGTGCACTCTATTAAGAGATTTATCAAAGAACTGTTAAGCCCACCTTCTACAATAGGATTTTAGATGTGATGCACTTGTTAGAATGCAACTACAATATAAATGTTGATCTGATAGTATATGAAATCTCTAATTGCTGATAATAGATCCTGTAAAGCTTACAATGTATATGTAATCACCTTGAGTGATTTGAATAATACCTTTTCTCTGCTCGTCGGTAGCCTTGTTTGTGTTCTTGATAGCTGATATAATCTATTTCTGAACTTTGCATGAATTCTCTTCTACTTCTTAGTTGCTCTCCATGGCTACAATAATTTATCAACTCATTACCTATTACAAATTATTGAACATCTATATATACTAGTTTCTAGGTCCATTATGATTCACGCTTTACAGATTAACTCTAGATCCAAGGTTTACAACTTGACCTTGATCTTTAGTTAGTTATGTTTTAGATCCATTAGGATGTTTTAAAAAACTTACAATATGCTTGCTTGACCCTCAAGTAAATTTTTAAAACAAATAAAAACTCTAAAAATAGAATTACAATGTTTTATCTGACGTGGAAAGTCAGATCCACTTTTTGCGGGTTCTATAATTGACTGTCGGTTCTGATGGTCGGGCTACTATGTCAGTCTGTCAGTTTTCTTTCATTCTTTACTCTATCAGTTTTCTACTTCGTTGGTGTCCCTTAATTGAACTGTTCATTGGGTTCCTACTTTTTCTGCTCTGTCAGCGATGTTCACAAAACTGTGTCATCGGTAATGTCCTTTACACTTTGTCGTTGGTTGAACTCTTGTCAGTGTTCATCGAGAAATTCTATATTTAGCATTTTCACGATAGACATTGTCATCTTGTCAGGTATGCTTGCTTTACATCGGTTATGCCTATACCGATGACCTTTATCATGTTTTTCACTTTAAGTATACTAATGGAAAAACTTAATGTCATCAATCTCCCCCTTTGACATTAGTATCAAAAACTGATATGTGCAACATACTTGATGTATTAGTTGTTAGAGTAATTAGTTAGTTTACTTACTCTTTTTCGCTTAAGCTATCTCTTAGGTGCATATAATTAATACTTTATATTAATTATATTGCGCAACCTAGCTTTTCTGGTTTTAGGGTTTTTTCACCTTTATAGGTTGAACATTGTAATGCTTTTCATTAACTTAGAGAATAATATTGTGCTTCTTCTTTTGAGCATCTCTAAGCTCTGCTTTTTCATTTTCATGCTTCATCTTTGTATCAGGTCATTTGCATGCAGGTGTATTCAGGTTCTATGGATTTGCATGTTTCTCAAATACTACATGGTATCAGAGCCACCCTGTTGCTGCCTGATCGAAGATTTTTGAAGCCACGATTCGAAGGTGTCATCTGCAGCTATTCTAAGTTTTTTTTGTCACTTTGGAGGAGGCACAATCTTCTGGAGCAGATTGAGTAGAAATAGACTCCGCCATTTTGTTCAGAAGGCCCGGGAGAGTCGAAATCATATAAAGTTTGACTAGTTTAGCCTCCGTGAGCACAGGGGAAAAATTTTGGCCTCCTAGGGCCGTACGGCTCGAAAATCGAGGCATTTCTCGAAAAAAAATTCAAAAAAAGTAGTTTTTAACACGCAGGCAGGCGCTGCCAGTGCATGCCGCCACCGCGCCACCCGCGCGCAGCTGCTGGGCAGCGCGCCACCCAGGTGCCACCGCGCAGCCACCCGGGCTCTCCGTCGCCGCCTGGCCACTCAGCCACCACCCGGCAGCCACCGGCCCACCGCCAAATCCCCGCCCGGCCGCCTCTGCCTCCAGCGTCGCCGCTCGACCGCCACCGGCCCGCCAACTGAGAGTACTGCTGACGTCACCTGTGACGTCAGCGGCCGGATAACATTTTTTCCGGCAGTTGTTTGAATTTTCCGGCAGTTTCTGTTTTTCCAGCGGTCGGAAAAAAATTTCCGGCGACTGACGGCCATCAATTTTAACCCATAAAAACTGGTGACAGGCGGTTGACCGTCAAATTTATTCGCATGTCTGGTTTTTTCTAGTGAGCATGTTTTTGGAGGTGCCTGTGGTTTTTTTACCGTAACTTGAGCATACGGTGTCCGTTTTTGAAAAACAAAATATCGCCAAAAAGGTGTTTCCGAGATGTATGCAATGGTGCTGGTCTTGTTTTCTGATTCAACCGTTTGAGTCCCTATTTTTAGTGTCAAAGTTGCAGCTTATTTTTCCCTCCGCCGTGCTCCAGGTTTTGATCTAAATGTATTAAGGTCAGCTTTCTCAGTTTGTTTTTCCTTTTAGAAGAGTTATCATGGGTTTTTCTACTCACCCTTCAGTTGTTATTTTGGAATGGGGTAATTATGAGTCATGGGCAAAGGGTATACTTACACATTGTAGGTGGCT
>MU228500.1:761184-771264 GCA_018584345.1 Thuja plicata
TTATAGGTTCTCACTTTTCCTTTCTTTAGTGGTGAAGGAGTTGTTTCCTTTGCAGTTTTGCTTCTTGTTCTTGAAGCGGCTATTGTTCTTGATCTCTTAGGTGGAGGAGGAGGTGGTGAATCTGACTGTGTACCCTCTAAGTCATTCTTCTTTGTATCTTCACCAATAGGTGACTGGCCCTTAGTTTGTTCCTCCTTTCCTTTCGTTTCCTCTTCAGCTTCTTCAATAACCGCAAATTTCTTGGTTAAGTCTTTTATTATCTTATTCTTCTTGTTTATAATTTTCTTGACAACAAGAGCTATCTTGATCTTTGATTTGGCTTCTTCATAAGTGCCAAATCTTACTTTCTTCTTGTCCACTGGTTCATTCAATAGTTCCTTGATGCACTTAGTAGCTTGTCATGTTTTAATCTCATATTCTAATGGTGATAGCCAAGATTTCCTAGGTACTACTAGTTTGATATAGGTAAAATTAGTATCTACCATAAAACATATGTCCTCTTTGTGTTCTTCTATCAAACTCTCAGGTATCCTAGTTCTTGCTTTCATATTTTCTTTAAATCTTTTGAAATGC
The DNA here is from genome assembly GCA_018584345.1 of Thuja plicata. Taxonomy (NCBI): domain Eukaryota; kingdom Viridiplantae; phylum Streptophyta; class Pinopsida; order Cupressales; family Cupressaceae; genus Thuja; species Thuja plicata. Next base: position 761,758 of record MU228500.1, read on the forward strand.
TCATTCATTAGGTCATCAAAGTCTGTTCCTAATTACTCTATATGCTCACATATCTGTATGGTGACCGGTTTGCTTGTGTCCCATACTACTTTGCCTATGGAAGGAAATTATTCTTCAAAGTAAAAGAATATGCACATGATTAGAGAACCAAACTTACAGGTGTTTGTCTTTGAAGATCTTATGGTGTTCATGTTCTCATCAAGTTGATTCAACAAAATCTCTGTAAGATCCATCTTCTTTCCTAGTTTGATGATCTTGTAAGTTGTGCTCATAGAAGTGCTTGCTATGTTGTTCATTCTACTAGCCTAGAATATTTTGTATCCTACCACACATGCACCAAACTTGAGTTCCTCGTCGGTGATAGTGCTGACCTTGAGACCTCTCTTGTTTGATTTTGCACCAGTTATCTTTTCTACTTCCTTCAAGGATGGGTGCTTGTGAGCTTGTGGCTTGTCGGTTGTGGGATATCCAGTAACCGCATGAATAACATCTTTTGTTATTTTTTTGGCTCATTAAGCCATAATGTCTGGTTATGCATTCTACTGAGAACTATTCTTATCCATTCAGTCTTAAAAACCTTAGGAAAGTGTAATTCATTCGTGAGACATTTCACTTCCAGATGCTTGTGTTCTTCTTTCAGGTTTCTAGCTTCATCACATAGTGCCTTATAGGCATTTTCTAGGTCTAGATCTCCTAATTCCGAGATCTTGCAATAAAAATAGGACCTTACGTCCTCTACCAGAAAAACCCTAGGTGGGATTCTGGAGAATACTCTAGAATCATCAGGTTGTGATACGATTTCTAGGTGCAACTTGTATTTAGGTTCAACACAAGTGTTGTTGCTGATAAGATTGATCATTTTCTTCTTCTCCTCTTTCAATTTTTCAATTCTTGAAGTAGATACCATCGTTTTCATAAATTTAGGGCTTTTCGTAACTTAAACAGTGCGATCAGTGAATGTAGGTACTTACTGAATCTCTGTGATCTCTCATGAATCCTTTGAGTTGTGTTAAAATCTTGTTGAGGTCACACTTCAATCGCTCTTCTTAGCTTTGCTTGGTTGCTCCAAAATTGTGGGTGCGAAATGAGTTCTTCCATCACGCTTTTATAACTTTTGTGTCGTAAGTTTTCATTAATGCCCAACAACTCGTCGGTACACAAAGACTTAGTTTTTTGATTGAGGCATAAATAACATCTTTGGTGTAGGTGCAAAGTGTCAGGGTTGCTAGCAGCTTTGGTGACTTCACCGATGATTGTCGGTAAAATGGCGATGACAACTTCTGTCAGCTCAAGGATTACTGATGTTTGTCAGTTTACACGTAGCGACTTGGAATTTGTGTAATGACCAATACATTTCAGTAAGTAATGTCAACTTTTCTGTGTGTGTTCACTGATGTTAATTTGTACCCATTATCTGATGGTTGTTTTTCAATAGTATTACAAGTAACAATATAGTGCATCTTCAATAATGCTAATTTTTCTATATGATCAGTATATAATGGAACCGATGCATAATATAACTTGTCATAATGCAGTTCCATACTTACTTGTGCAACTTAGTTGGAAATGGTGATGCCACCAGATCCATTGAATGAGGCATCATCATTTGCATTGCTTGTTCCAGCACCTTCAGTGTTTGTAGCTTTTACCCACATCTTGTTTCTCATCTTCTTGATGTCATCAATGGTGTTTCCATTGGGATAAGTGCTTGTTTCTATCAATCGGTCTTTGCAATCTTTTATCACATGTCTAACCTTATGACAATGTAAACATGCCATACCTGGATTGAACCATCCTCTTGGTTTTCTAATCCATTTTCTCATACAGTTGGCAGATATATGACCAAACCTTCCACATGCTGTGAAATTTACCCATGTGTTATAGTCCCAAACATATGAGTTACCGACTCTTGTTGGTTTGTAGCCATTATCAGGTTCTTTTGGTGTCCATGCATTCTTTTTCTTTTTCCAGCACTCCTGATGTGTATGTCCATTTATTTTGTAGGTAGGACAGTATTTGTCCATGTAGGTTTCCTTCTTTGGTTTTGTCACCTTGGATCTGCATTCATATGTCTTGTGTCCTTTCTTGTGACATTTATAACAATTACCAATGAAAGTATATTGTGATTGAGGAATACCTTTCATTTTGTTTCTGCAAATGTTTGAGGTGTGGCCTAGTTTTCCATAGTGATTGCATGACATCTTCTTGGTTCTTGGAGTTGCATAAACATTCCTTTGATTTGATTGATTAGATGATTCTCCATTGTCGGTGTACCCTATTCCTGTGTAGTTTTTGACTCTTCTTTGTCCGTCAAGGAAATCATCCATTCTCTTATTGCTATCTTCAGCTTTCTTGATTAACTCATTGTGCTGATTCTGGATTTTGACTTCATGCTTTAGCTTCTCATTCTCTTCCCTTAGCTCATCGATGATTTGTATTCTTTCAATGAGTTCAGTATTTAATCTGTTTGCCTCTTGACTCATAAGAATAATCTGGTTGGTACTCTCATGGTGATGATCAATAAATATTTGAATCTCTGATTCTTTTTCTTGTAGCTTCTCAGTAATTTTCCTCCTATCATCAATAGCCAATGTTCTCTCTGATTCATCTTTTCTTGAATCATTCATGACATCAATCATTTTTACCATCTGAGTCTCTTGACCAATTTACAGCATTTTGATTTGCTCTATCAGATGTAGATTGACTTCTTGTAGACTTTTGATCTCTTCTACTGATGTGTCTGATGTTTTTCTTGTTGATGATTCAGCTGTGTTGAAGTAATCTAGAATCTCCTCTTATTGATAATATTTCTCATTAAGCCTAGTTGCCATAATCTTTCTTTCATCTAGCAACTTTCTCATGCTTACTCTTGCCTGTTTATACTGCTCATAGTAAATCTGAATTTGTAAATGCTCATTCTCAATAGTCTTGTCCAGTCTGTACTTTTCCATTGCATTGATCTTTTCTCTTAAGTCTTTAAGCTTTTCAAGAAAGAGACTTAGCTCTGATACCAATTGTTGGAATTATTGGAATGATGTACTAAAAGGGGAGGGGTGAATCAGTACCTCTAAAAAATTTTATGTGGTTGGCCCATTAACCTTTGTGTCATCAGATTTGTATATTCCTATCTATCTATTTTTCTTTCTTTATGTATGTGAAATCATAATATAAGTTCTTTGCATGTGTAAACATTCAAGAAACATACATGAAAATAAATAACACATAACACATGATATGATATCACAAAAAACTCCTGTTAGGAAGTAAAAACTGCGGTGGGGATGTCTACCCACAAAACTTCACTATCTGCAGATAAGAAGGGAGCCGGTTAAGGCTTACAATTTGATCACTTCTGATGATCTACTCTGTTAGGATTATTAGAGTGGAGACCTATTAGGATCTACTTCATTTGAAGTTTTAGCAACACTGTTAAGTGTGCGCTTTGTTAAGAGATTTATCAAAGAACTGTTAAGTCCACCTTCTACAAAAGGATTTTAGATGTGACGCACTTGTTAGAATGCAACTATAATATAAATGTTGATCTAATAGTATATGCAATCTCTAATTGCTGATAACAAATCCTGTAAAGCTTACAATGTATATGTAATCACCTTAAGTGATTTGAATAATACCTTGTCTCTGCTTGTCGGTAGCCTTGTCTGTGTTCTTGATAACTGATATAATCTGTTTCTTAACTTTGCATGAATTCTCTTATGCTTCTTAGATGCTCTCCATAGCTACAATCATTCATCAACTCATTACATATTACAAATGATTGAACATCTATATATACTAGTTTCTAGGTCCATTCTTGATTCACGCTTTATAGATTAACTCTGGATCCAAGGTTTACAACTTGACCTTGATCTTTAGTTAGTTATGTTTTTTATCCATTAGGATGCTTTAAAACATTTACAATATGCTTCTTGACCCTCAAGTAAAGTTTTAAAACAAATAAAAACTCTAAAAATAGAATTACAATGTTTAATGTGACGTGGAAAGTCAGATCCACTTTTTGTGGGTTCTGTAGCTGACTGTCGATTCTGATGGTCAGGTTGCTCTGTTAGTCTGTCGGTTTTCTTTCATTCTTTACTCTGTCAGTTTTTTGCTTCGTTGATGTCCCTTAATTGAATTGCTTGTCGAGTTCCTACTTTTTCTGCTCTGTCGGCGATGTTCACAAAATTGTGTCATCGGTAATGTCCTTTACGCTTTTTCGTTGGTTGAACTCTTGTCATTGTTCATCAAGAAATTATATACTTAGAATTTTCATGATAGACATTGTCATCTTGTCGGGTATGCTTGTTGTCCGTCGGTTATGCCTATGTCGATGACCTTTATCATGTTTTTCACTTTAAGTATACTAATGGCAAAACTTAATGTCATCAATATCATAACCAAAGATGGAAAAAAATTGAGTTGCTTCTTTTGAAAGAGAATGAGGAAGGGCCTAAAGAAAAAGAGGCTAGGTGATGTTGATGGAGGGTAAAGAGTTAATGAAGGAGGTGAAGGAAGAAGGGGGAGTATGTTTTGCATTTATCCCTATTCCCAAGACATAAGTTTCAAATGAAGGTGCAGATGGAAGGAAAAATAGAGAGAATTTGGTGCCATATGAATTCCAAGAGCTTCTAGACATATAAAAAGGGGTCATTTCTCAAGGTATGCCAAAATCATTTCCTCCTATCTAGAGTAATCTTTAAGAAACCCCCCTTCATAAAAGGTGTAAAAAACTGGCTAAATGTGTAAAACTACCAAGGAAAATATTAATAATTTTTGTTTACAAAGAAAAAATAATAATCTCAATTGGTGAATCATTCATGGTCCCTGAAACTATGTGAAAAATCTAGGCGAATTGTGTTTTTTTTTTCAAAACTACTAAAATATATATTGGCGAATAAAAAAATATTAATAGTATAACATTAATTTTGTGGGAGAATTGATTCATTTTGATATACCAAAAAAATATATATTGGTGAATAAAAATAATTTTCAAACTTAAATATTAACTCTGAGGGTGAATTGAATTATCTTCGCGTAGACTTGTGTTGTGGTTTTGCAGGTTGTATCCATGTGATTATGTCACATCTCCCACGAAATTCATTGCTTTGATCACCATGGTCATAGAGATTGGTTTCCATGTTCAATGTTGTGTTAAGCATTATACTCAGTAATGTTATCCCACATTGATCTGAGAATTGAAGTATTGGTTAATTATATTGGGCCTCTCGAATGACGTGGCTCACGAAGTGGATGGTGGGAACAAGGTATTAAAGAAAACCTTTTAGTGACACGGTAGCTAAAAAGGATAGATGATGATTTGGTAGACTGGACACATGGTGGTATGTCGTGATCGATGATTAAACCTCAATAAAGATCAATGGTTGGTGTGATTCCGCAATCAGAAAGTGAACGATATTTACCCATCGTGGAATCACGCCTAACTGACAGGTGTCCACTGAGATCTCACCTGAGTGGTGCCAAAACAATAAAGCATTATGTATATCATATTTAATCTGATGGTGGGCATGATTCTGCAATCGAAAACTAAGCGACCTTTATCCATCACGGGATAACCCATTGTCACCATGTATCTTGAGCCTGCAAGTGCTGTAAGTGACGAAGAAAGATCCACGATTAATCTTCAGTAGAGATTGACAGTGGGCATGATCCCACAATCAGAAGTTGCATGATCTTTATTCTTCATGGGATCACACATTAACAAAATGTGTTCTGGGCCCACAAGTTCTGTGTAGTGAAGATGGGAAGATCTGCAGTTAACACACGGCAAAGATCAACAGTTGGCGTGATCCCGCAATCAGAAGTTGCATGATTTTTATTCTTCATGGGATCACACATTTACGACATGTATTCTAGGCCCACAAGTTACAAGCAGCGAAGATGGGAAGATCTGCAGTTAAAACACAGCAAAGATCAATGGTTAGCGTGATCTTGAAATCAGAAGTTGCATGACTTTTATTCTTCACGAGATCAAGCATTAACGACACGTACCCCGGACCCGCAAGTTCTGAGCAGCGAAGATGGGAAGATCTATGGTTAAAAAATAGCTAAGATCAATGGTTGGCGTGATCCCACAATTATAAGTTGCATGATTTTTATTCTTCACAAGATCACGCATTAACGACACGTGTTCCAAGCCCATAATTTCTGAGCAACAAAGATGGGAAGATCTACAATTAAAACATGGTGAATATCGACGGTTGGTGTGATTGTGCTATCAGAATATGCATGATTTTTATTCTTTATGGGATCACACATAAAAAAACACATGTCCTGGGATTGCAAGTGTTCTGAGTAATGAGATAGTGGGCACAACAGCTGGTAGTACCGGATTGGTCGAGTAGGTTGATGAGGATGCACGTCATTTTTGAAGCAAGTTAAAGTATGCACTACTAAAGCCCTTTTCTTTTAGCACGTGGGTATGATCAATGATGGTTTTTTAATCGAGTGGAAAAGATAATCAAGTTTTCAAGGAGGCTTAAGGTTGATCGGTGACTAAAGCATAGAAAGGATCGACGGTTAGCGTGATCCCACAATTAGAAACTGAATGTCTTTTTTCCATCGTGGAATCACGTGATGATGACATGTGTCCTCAATGATGAAAATGATAAAATGTTGGGGTGGCAGCATTGACATGGATTTATTTATGTCATTTTAATATTTTAGTTATATTTTGTGCCAGCTAGGGTTTTGTCTATTATTTGATACATTGTTATCATTTTCCTTGCAGGGTTTTGATGATGGCGAGTACCACAGATCCATCTGTTGATGGGATAATACAATCTTCAAGATTGAAGGATGATCATGTGCAGACACTCTTTGAGGAATCTTTACAAGGATGGAGGATGCCATAGGATGGTCGACAATGTCGGTGATCTTGTTCTTGATGTTGAAGTTGTTCGAGATACCATTGATGATATCCATTATCAAGTAGAGTATATGTGGTTATCTTGAAAATAGGGCTTTAATCATGATTCCTGATGATGAGAAAATGTGATTTAACACACAGAGACATTATAACACACAAATTTGATCAGAAGTAGAACCATAGAAGTACAATTTCAAATTTTGAACTTTACATTTTACTAATAATTCAAGAAACATGTCTCACTACTGATTATACAATATGAAATGTGTCTTCGTTCTGAATGAGTATGATAATTTATAGGAAAATAGGAATTCATTATACTTCAAATTTTAAGAATCAATACAGTAACAAGTTACAAAAATCTATTTTTGAAATTGTAGATGTAGTATGAGTCAACACTCAAGAAGTATAGTATATGAAGTATTTGTATAAAATTTATGAATTATACAATAAATACCTATTAACTAAATGTTAAATGATCACTTCACTAACTCAGTGAGCATTCTGACGCTTCTATATCCCACATGGAATCCAGCTCCTGAAATTGACTAGTAGTAACAAGTTCCTCTTCATTTTGAGTCGGGTATTCAAAATCAAAGAATTCTTCATCTTCATTATGAGTCTGGGACCGAGATCTATCATTTGTCTCAAAACTGGTAGTAGCACCACCATGTTTTGAAGTGTTGCAAAACACTCATCTTTCACACATGGAATTTCAAATTTTCAATGCCCTATCAAAAGGAAAATATTTAACATCGTATAGAGTTACAAACAACCTCAAGTAAGTTTCCAAATCTTTGTCTAGTTTGTTTCTAATCTTTGATTTCAAAAACCCCAATTCACTAAAAACCCTTTCATCTTCCACCGACCCTAGTATCATTGTTTGAAATAAATCAGCAAGTTTGAAATATTCTGACATTGAATCACACAGTACTTCACTTTATTTTATCATTTTCCAAAGCTTGGTTATTGTACCAGGTTCAAATGGATTCTCCAAGTTTTTCAACTGCAATTTCATACATGATGCAAATTGTCTACATTATTTTTTAAGATTAGCTAAATCTAAAATTCCTTCAATTGGTTGTTCATTGCAATCTACATGTTTTGAAAACTCTTTCATCAATTTGTTTATGAAAGATTTGTGCATTAGTTTGTGTATCTCTAAAGTTTTTCCAAAAATGAGGAAACACACAACCCGTGGCTTCAAGAATTTCTACTCAAGGGAATCTTTCACGAATCTAAGTTGAAAGTTGGTAGGAAATTGACTTCAAATTAAGACTAACAGATTTAACAATCCTGAAAAAATTTGCCTTTTTAACTGGAAGTAGTCTGCCTCACTTGTCCTTCTTAGGTTGGTGCATTGGTATTTCATATCCTTTCACAAACACACAGAAATCATTTTTTGTATTGAATTGTAAAAAATTCTCAGCATGATTCAAATTTTTAATTATCTTCCACCTGAAAAAGTTGGGCTTTGAAGTGTTGTGATATCTGAATATAGAGCATCTAGGGAAATGCATGTCATTCTACGTAAATTGCTATACTCTGGATATACATAGTTCTATCTTGGGATTTCTTAACAAGTTTTTTCATTAAATCCAACATGGGGAGAAGAGTGGCTAAAGTTAACAGAGTCTCTATATCACTTAACTTATGTAACAGATCAAGAGCTTTGTCTACTTTGAGGCGTTGCTCATATACTAGTCCGATCAAGGATTGATATTATGTTAGAACTTGTTCTATTGGTCCATGCAAAGAGATCCATTTGGTCTTAACATCTTTGAGAAGCTTGTTTCCTGGTGTTACTCCCTCTGAAAAAATCTTAAATTCTGCAAAATGTTTAGGACTTCTGCAGAAGTAAGAGTATATCTCACGGACTAGATCTTTAACTTTTGACACTGTATAAAAATCACTTAGAAATTTATATGCTAAGTTCAATTGATGGGTCATGCAATGTATGTCAAGCATCACTAGTAAATTTGACCTCAATTTTCGACGACAATTGGTCGAAATTTTGACAGTAATTGGTCGAAATTTCGACAGTAATTGGTCGAATTCACGACTAAAACTTTCGTCGGTCTTTTTTTGTCAAATTTTCGACGTATTTATAATTGGTCGACATTTTGACCAAAACAAAGGTCAGAATTTCGACTATAGCCCAACCTTAAAATCACCGTCATTTTTTTAGTGCATTGGTCAAAATTTAGACCAATACTTCCACTCGATTTTGGTCGAAATTTCGACCAATCGTTGGTGGAAATTAACCGTGGCATTGGTCGAAATTTCGACCAATGTTAATTTTTTTAAAAAAAAAATTATTTATTTATTTATTTATTGTTTTAAATTCTATTTTAGAAAACTTTAAATTTTAAAATACTATCACAAATTTTAAATTTTTATGCACTAAAGTATCCATAATCGAAAGTAACACTAATTGTTTCATTGAATGATAAGCACTGAATCGTATTCAAGCATCAGTACATTATGCATTAAAAAGATTTAAAATTCTGGAGCGAGGCAATAGATTTATACTTTGAAAATTTAGTGTGTGATTTTTAGTAGTAAGAGATATATTTCCCAGTAAGATAATTAGGATTGGTCTACAGTTTTTCAACTATATATTA
>MU228500.1:771364-781968 GCA_018584345.1 Thuja plicata
CAATTTCGACCAACACGGGCATAAAAGTAAAAAAAAGAAAAGTTAACTTTTATATTGCGACCAAACAAACCAATTTTGCAAGTTGGTCGAAAAGTTTGGTCGTAATTTAGGGTCAAATCTATTAGTGCATGTAAGGTGCAATACTAGTTTTTAATCTTGCACAAAGACCATTCCTTTGGCCTTGCATTAATGCAGCTCCATCAACTCCAACACACACTAACTTCTTGCCAATTGTCAAATCATCCATACCAGCAACTTCATTCAAAGCTTTATTGAATTCAACATATAATTTTTATGTTGTTGAATTGCCCCTCATTTTACGAACATAGAGTAGATTAGATTGGAATACATGTTCTTTTACTGTATACCATGCATATAGACCCAAGCAATGTTACTACAGTAACTTCATCTATGGATAATGAAATGAATCTGGACTATTTTACTTTCTCCTATAAATTTTGCTTTTCCACCTCAGAAAGATAGTTTGTCATTTCCCATTCAGCGTTTGTTGACCAATGTGACATAGGATAGTGAGGAACTTTCAAAAAAGATAATAAATTACTATATTATGAGAATTCTCTCATAGGTCATCCTCTGAATAGAATATAAAAAACAACTCATCTGAATGACCTTTTCCAGGTTTGCTTCATTGGCTGCATGTTTAAACTCATCCTTGATTGGGTTTACACTACTAGCAATTGGTGTCATTCTCTTGTTATCCTCTTCATATTCTATGGCATACTTATCATGAAGACATTCTTCCTTTGATTTCCATCTCACTACTGATATTTCTTGTCTGTCTATGGTCTGTTTTTCATAAACCTTACCAATATGATTTGCTATACTGTCAATATTTATTTGCAACTTCTTCTCTCTTTTAGTTTTCCAGGTACAAATCTTACACCTGCATTTTGTTGGTTGTCCATCATTGTTTTGTACTGGTTCAATGAACTAGTACTTTGCTACCCAATCAACCTTAAAATTTCTTGCCATTTCCCACTCCCGCCCCATTTTTACTTTCATTTTTCTTTTCTTCTTACCAACATCAATATTATCTTCATTGCTAGCATTTTCATCCAACTGGTTTTGTGTATCCCTTATAACATCTTCTAGTGTACCTTCATTGTTATCCTGATTTGATGCATTTTGATTTAACTCAATGACAACCACAGCTTGTGGTGGTGGTACTGGTGAGCTACTGTGAATGGCTTTTGCACTTGCAATTGCAGAAGTTGATGGAGCATAAATGTTGCCAATTCGAAAGAAAGCCTTTATGGTAGTATCTCTAAGTTTTGGGCATTTTGATGGCCTCCCAATCCCTTCACTGCCTTGATGATTCTTACCCTTGTCTACCCTTCCAATCCCTTCACTTCCCTGAGGAGTCTTACCCTTGTCTACCATTCCAATCCCTTCAATGCCTTGAGGAGTCTTAGCCTTGTCAACTTCTAGGCTTGGCCTTTCATTTGCAATCCCTTCACTTCCCTGAGGAGTATCAATATTTCCCATTTTTGACATGGAAATCCCTTAAGTGCTATCACCACAGTGAGAAGTATGAGTCTCAACCTCTCCTGATATCTCAATCCCTTCACCAGCGTGAGGATACTCAAGATAGTCAACCTTGTCCGACATCTTGACCTATCACTAGTCACTAGGAATATAAGCGTAGGAATTAAAATTAATAGAAATAGTGTGAAGTGTGAACAAATAATTGCTTACCTTGGTCCTTTATGCTTTCTCTAAAATGTTGAGTCCTTTGTTTCCTGTTGCAAGATTGTAATTTATAAATCTGGCTCTTCAAAATTTTGTAATGGGACGCGAATAGACTGTAACAAATCTGAAATTGTGTTTAAGTTTTCAAACTTTTAATTAAGTGATTTGCATTTATATCAATCCATTATTCCAATTTCCATTTTTGTGAATTCGAGGGCTTTTCAAAATACATTAACATCTTGATTTAAGTGTGGAAAAAATGTGATGACATGTTCAATGCATATTGTAGGAATATAAATATAGCAAAAGCCTTTTCTATTAGGATTAAACTAATGGTACAAGGAATTTCCAGAGCTAAAAAAAACTTGAATTATTATTGGTGGATTTATTCTTGATAGTCTAATGTTGGCGTGGGAGGCTTGTGAATGGGCCAAATAAAAATGTTGTTAACATCAAACTTGATTTTGATAAAGCTTATGACAAAATTCATTGGAGCTTTTTTTCTTAAATTGCTTCAATGGATGGACTTTGATCGTAAATTTTGAGCTCATATTCAAATATATGCTACTCGGATTATAATCAACAATATAATGATAAATCCATTTCCTTTACAAAGGTCTATGTGGCAAGGACATCCCTTAGCTCCATATCTCTATGTGCTTATGATTGATGCTTTGGGATATTTACTTCAAAGTGCTAATAAAATGAAGCTGATTTCAAGAAACTCTATTCCTTATGATGTTGTAACTAAGTTTCACTATATAGATATAGTCTATTTTTTACATTAAAAAAAAAAGTATTTCTAACATAATGGATGTATTTAAGTTGTATTGTGTTGATTTAGGATCTAAACTTGCTCATGATCAAATTAAATTCTTGATGGTTCAAACTAGGCCTATTCTCCAATGGAGTCCCAAAGAATGGAGAAAAAAAATCAAACATGAGGAAATTATGAGGTGTCTTGGTATATCAGTTGGCATTAAGGTTTCTTTATTTAATATGTGGAACTAGTATCTTAATAGAGTCAAAAATAAACTTTTCAATTGGAGATATAAATTCTTGTCATTCACTAGCAAAATTCAAGTAGCCAATAAAATACTTTTTGTTATATTTTTTTATTATTCTTCAAGTTGTATGCCTTCATAAAAGGGAGTATGGGGACTTAATCGAAATTATTTGATAATTTTTTTGGGTTAAATGAGATGGTAAAAAGGGATTCATATCCACATCATTAACTCATTATGTTCAACCTTAAAGTAAATGTGGTTTGGTGCTAATAGATCCAAGAATACTAGGGTTTATTTGGTTGCCAAATGGATTATTAAAGTGGTCCATGGGGATGACCCATGCAAGATCCTCATATGAAATTGAATTAACCTTTCCTTTGTAAAAGGTGAAGGGTAGCATATATGGGGTGGTTAGATAAAATCCTTCATGCCTCTTTTTTTTCAATCAAGACCTTACCTCCCCTTATGTCTATATAGAAGGCTTGGAAACATATTTATGGTCTTCTAAAATGGAGAGAACTACCTCCAACATGGGCTCAACTTCTCCACCTCATCTATGTAGAACAATCTTGAATAATTGAGAGGGAGGGTGAATCAGTTATAATAAAATAATTTTCATTAACATAAACAAATTTAAACAAACATAATTCAATCAGATAAACATAACAAATATAAACTTGAAAGCAAGGAACACCAAAATCAATGAACACCAGATTTACATGGAAAACCCAAGATGGGAAAAAACCATGGAGAAACTAAATATCATGAATAAGAACATTGGGTTATTTTTACAAAGGCTCACTACCAGTATGCTCATTGTAGGTAAGGCTCACTACTAGTATGCTCACTAGAGGTGAGGCTCATTATCGGTTGGCTCACTATCGATCGGGCTAACTACTCTAAATACATATACTATCGATCACAGCTAAAACTTGGCTAATTGTCAAAATAAGATAAATGAGAAACAATTTCACCACTGAAATATTTCACACCAACTACAACAAAGAAGAATAATTTGTTATCACTGGTTTCATACAGTCACACAATGATGTCTGAATATCTTCTCTTCAATTTCACATTGCTTGCACACACATATCTTTCCATAAAATAGAAATCATTCACTATATATATCGTTCCATGCTTTCATATTCATCCATGTCGACCAAGCACAATATTAATTATTATTTTACAAGTCAGTCGCATACAAATTTGAAATAGGTCGCATCAAGACATTCTCGTTGTGGACCATACGGAAATCTTCTTGCTCAATGCAACACACTCTCCACTCATCACATCATCTTAATACAAAGAATAAGATATATATGTTACAATGCATATTATGTCGTCGAACCACAATCATTGATAACCAGATAGGACCGGACCCAAAGAAAGTATCTCAATGTGTTAAAACATGAATGGGACCAGCATAAACACGACCAAAGATTGAACATTATAGAACATCATCTTGAGCATGCTAATTCTGGATCACCAAAGCCAAATATAACTAAAACTAAATGTGTTGACATCAATGACAATTGTTAATGACAACAACAATAATCAAAATTAAATTCCAACAATCTCTCCCTTTGTTATTGATGGCAATATTAAACAATGACAAAAATAAATAAATAAATGTTAGCTTAAGTCTTCTTTTCTTCTCCCCCTTTGACAACAATGACAAAGGAAAAAAATCCTCTTGAAAAACTTACTCTGCTCCCCTAAGAGGAAGCCACCAAGAATTAATCACGAAAATAATAGGCATACAATACGCAGGACCAATGCACACCATAGTGCACATTAGTTCTTACTAGGAAGGGGAAAAACCCCCAACTTCTACCTGAGATATCCAAAATTTTCCTTGCACAATGATTTTGTGAAAATATCTACTATCTACTCTTTTGTAGGTGCATATTCAAGTCTTACTTCACTTTTCAAAACCTTCTCCCTCAAGAAGTGATATCTAATGGATATATGTTTCATTCTAAAATGTTGTACCAGATTCTTAGAAATGCTTAGGCACTGGTATTATCACACATAATTGAGATAGGTTCATCAAATAGTATATTAATATCCTTCAACGTATGTTTCATCCAAAGTACCTGAGTGAACCATGAAGATGTTGCCATGTATTAAGCTTCAGCGGTAGATAATGACACCGAATCATGTGTCTCACTTGACCAAGGAACCAACCAGGAGCCAAGAAAACAAACTCCACCACTTGTACTTCTCTTATTATCAACACAACCAGCCCAATTCACATCAGTATAGGTTGTCAAAGTGAAATATAAATCCTTAGGATGTCATAGTCCAAGTTTTTTTTGTCCTTTTCAAATATCTAAAAATCCTCTTTACTACAACAACATGTGATTCCTTCAGTTCTTGTTGAAATCTGGCTGCAAAATAAATAGTATACATAATATCTGGTTTAGTAGCACTCAAATACAATAAACCTCCAATCATTGATTTGTACTTACTTACATCATCTTTAGGTGAATCATCATCTTTTGATAACTTGCATTTGGTAACAATAGGGGTACAAACTGGTTTAGAATTCTCCAACCCAAACTTCTTCAATAATTCTTTGATATACTTGGACTGGGAAAAGAAAATTCCTTTTCTATTATGACTTGTAATTCAAGAAATAAATTTAACTCACCAAACATAGACATTTGAATTCTTTTTGCATTTCCTCTACAAATTTTCAGCACATATCATCATTACCTCCAAAGATTATGTCATCTACATACACTATAACAATCAACATCTAATCTGAATAAAATAAAATATGTATTATAAGTTGTTATCAGCATATCCCTTTTGAAATTTTTGTCCAATCATATACTTGTCTAATATTTCATACCAGGCCCTAGGTGTCTACTTCAATCTGTATGATTTTTTCTTCAACCTGCAAACTGCATCTGGGTCACTCTCTAACTTGAATCCTTCTAGTTGTTCAATGTAGACCTCTTCCTTTAGTTTTCCATTCAAGAATGCTAACTTTACATCCATCTGATAAACTTTGAAATCTTTGAAAGATACAAAAGCTAATAATATATTGATTGCTTCCCTTCGGGCAACAGGAGCATATATTTTTTCAAAATCAATACCTTCAATCTGAGTGTAACCCTTGCAAACTAGTCTTACCTTATTCCTTATCATTTTTTCATTTTCACTCAGTTTGTTTCTAAACACCCACTTTGTTCCAATCACATTTTTGTTTGTTAGTCTAGGCACAAGTTCCCAAGTCGGATTCTCCTCAATCTGATAAAGCTCTTCTTCAATTTTCTTTACCCAACTTTGATCATTGCATGCTTCTTCTACAGTCTTAGGTTTAGTTTTTAATAGTAAACACAATAAAACTTTTTGTTGAGTTGTCTTGCTTCTTAAGATAATGTCTTTATTCGTATCTCCAATAATCTGATTTTCTGAATGATTTCTCTGTACATACCTTGGAGTCTTACTTGTATATTATGAAGCTTGATTTGTTTCTTCTTCTTTTTTCTTGTCTTATTTCATTTGTCCTCTAAGTTAGATTCATATTTAATATGCTTGTCAGGAGCTCTTTCGATGTCTTCATCAACTTTCACATTCACGTTTTCAACTATCTTGTTCAGTCTCTTGTTGTAACACTCATACATTTTTCTCTTTGCTAAATAGCCTACAAATATGCCTTCATCAGCTCTACTGTCAAACTTTCTGAGATTGTCTTCATCTCTCCGAATGTAGCATTTACTTCCAAGAATTTTGAAATACTTTATTGTCGGATCTCTTCCATGCCATAGCTCATTTGATGTCTTTTCATTTTTCCTTTTGAACAGTACTCAATTAAGAGTATATACAGCAGTGTGCATAACTTCTCTCTAATAGACCTCTGGTAAACCTGTTTCTTTGATCATTGTTTTGGTTGCTTCTTAAATTATTCGGTTCATTCTTTCTACCACACCATTGTGTTGTAGTGTCATTGAGGCAGATAATTGTCTTTTGGTCCCATGTTTCTCACAGAAATCATCAAATTCATCAGAAGTAAACTCTCCTCTTCTATCTAACCTCAAACACTTGATTTTCCTATCCATTTCATTCTCAACTCTTTCTTTGAATATATTGAATTTTTCTAATGCTTCTGATTTCTCTTAAGAGTGCAACCCAAGTTAATTTGGAATATTCATCAATTAAAATCATAAAATATATCTCACCTTGTAAGCTTCTTGTTCGGGTTGGACCACACATGTCAATGTTTACAAGATCCAACAAACCGGTAGATGAATGATTGTGTCCTGTTAATGGTTCTCTTGTTTGCTTTTTTCTTAACATCCCTTACAAATAATACTATCTAGTTTAGTTAGCCTTAGCAAATCTCCAACTGCACTATTTGAACTTATCCTTACCAAATTGTCAAAATTAATGTGGCACATTTTTCGGTGTCAAAGCCAACTGTCATCGGTCTTCAATATTAAGCATCTTTTCACACTTTCCAGTTGATACATGTTTCCTCCAGTTTTTATTCTAGTAGCAATAACAGTTCTAGACTTCTTCCGGATCTCACATCCATCCTCCTAAAATATAACATCATAACCCTTCTCGCACATTTGTCTAGCACTCAACAAATTGTGATGCAAACCCTTCACATAGTAAACATTTTCAGTGTTATGTTTACCATCAAAAGTAATAGACCCAATTTCAACAATCTATGTCATTTTTATCATCACCGAATCTAATAGGACCACCATGATAATCTTCAAGTTTCACAAACTTACTTTTATCACTAGTCATGACTTTAACATCCACTATCAATCAACCATTCTCAGTGAAACCATTAGATCTCGAACAAATGTTAGAAATGTCAAATCTAGGTTCTTCTTTTTCAACTATAAATAGACAATCTTCTTGATCTAATTCATCATCTGATAAACTGACATTTTCATTAGCATAGTAGGCTTTCTTATTGAATCTTTTGAACTTTTGTTTTCTTCCTTTTTCAAACACCTAGTTGCTATATGACCAATCTTTCCACATCTGAAACACTCAAGAGGTAACATACATTTACATTTGTTGGTAGCTTTCTTCAACTTCCTTGTGAAATTTGCTTCTAGCTCATCAAAACTTTCACTATCTAGATCATCCTCTATTTTTGTGGCTTTAAATGCGGTTTCAGATTTCTCCCTCTTTTCCAAAATTTCTCATCTCAAAAGCAGACAAAGTGTCAAATAGGTGTTCTCTAGTAAACTTCTTCGGATAATAGACCTCCTCAATTACAGAAATCTTGTGATTGTAACTATTTAGTAGGATCATCATAATATCTTCAAATGTCAAACTGCCTCCTTGATTTTTGATTTCATTCACAACATAGTCAACTCTCTGAATATAGCTTGCAATTTCTTCACCTTCTTTCATTCTTAGATTTTCATATCTACGTTTAGCAGTCAACTTCTTTGACAATTTAACTCTATCATTTTCTTCATATATCTCTTTCAACTTTTCCCAAACTTCATAAGCAGTATTCAATGAAATAACTTTTGTCAACTCAGTTTTTGATAACGAACTAAAGATAACATACCTTGCTTTTTCATTCTCTTCATGAGCTAAAATCTCATCTACAATAGTAGGACCATTCGTTGGTGCAACATATTTTGTCTCAACAGCTTTCCAAGTAGTATAGCTCAAGGAATTTAGGTAACTTCGCATCTATACTTTCCAAAAACTATAGTCGGATCCATCAAACATAAGAATAGACAATTTGTGTGTCATCAGACCAACCTCAAGCAGATAAGCTCTCCTCTAGGGAACCAATGCTCTGATATAGAACAATCTTGGATAACTTAGAGGAGGGTGAATCAGTTATAACTTAAATAATTCAGAGCAAACTTAATTCAATCAGATAAACATAATAGATATAAACTTGAAAGCACAAAGGAACACCGAACACAATGAACATCAGATTTACATGGAAAACCCAAAATGGGAAAAAACCACAGAGAAACTAACTCTCATTAATAAAAACATTGGTTAAGGTGATTTTTACAAAGGCTCACTTCTGGTATGCTCACTGCAAGTAAGGCTTATTGTCGGTATGCTCATTGCAAGTAAGGCTCACTGTCAGTCGGGCTAACTACCCTAAATACATATACTAGCTATCACAGCTAACTCGGCTAACTACCAAAATAAGATATGATGAGAAACAATTCCACCATTGAAATATTTCACACCAACTGCAACACAGAAGATTAATCTTCTATCACCGGTTGCATACAGTCACACAATGATGTTTGAATATCTTCTCTTCAAGTTTGCATCGCTCGCACATACATATCTCTCCATGAAACATAAATCATCCTCTATATATATCGTTACATGGTTCCATATTCATCCATGTCAACCAAGCACAATATTAATTATCATTTTACAAGTCGGCAACATACAATTTGAAATAGGTTGCACCAAGACATTCTCACAGTGGAGGGAATGAAATGTGGACCACATCGAAATCTCCTCGCTCAATGCAACACATTATCTACTCATCACATCTTCCGAAGCCAAAGAATAAGATTTATACAATGCATATTATGTTGTTGAACCACAATCACCGATAACCAGATCGGACTGGACCCAAAATAAAGTATCTCAATACGTCACAACATAAATGGGGCCAAGACAAACATGACCAAAGATTGAACATTATAGCACATCATCCAGACCACGCTAATTTCATATCACCAAAGACAAAAAGAACTATAACCGAATGTGTTGACATCAATGACAACAACAATAATCAAAATCACATTCCAACAATCTATTTGTGAAACAAAAATACTTATTACTAGGATCAACCCCTTGTCTCAAGGTTTCCAAAGCAATCCTACTTTCTCTTTTAAAATGGAGCCTGCGATATTGTGTTAGAGTAATTTAGTAATTACTCTTTTGTGCTTAAGTTATACTTAGGCAACTTTCTATTTTCTGAGAGTTTCCCTTTTAGGGCTTCGGTATCTTTTATAAGGAATCACCGCTTAGTTTTATTTACAGAGTTTTGTATTCAATATTGTTGTTAATAGAAATTATTCTTTTCAACATGGATATCTCTTCTCTCTCATTTTGGCCACCATAGCTGATCCTTCTATCTTCTGTCTTTTGCTTCTGTTTATGTAATAGCTATGCATGCAGGTGTTCTTGGGAAGATTGCAGTTTAGCAATCCTAACATGGTATCAGAGCCACTCTGCAGCTGGCTGTTCGTTCTTTGTTGAAGCAGCGAGGGTTTGAAGCTTTCAGAGGCTTTTCCGGCATTTGGTTATTGGTTCTGGGGGGTCTCTATTTTTGGAGGCATTTTGGGCCCAAACGGACACTGCCATTGCGTCCAGAAGGCCCAAAAACCCCAGAAACCATATAAGGTTTGTCCGATTTGGACACCGGGGCATCTGGAGAATTTTTTTCGGCCTCCTAGGGCCGTACGGGCACGGAAATCGAAAAAAAAATTAAAAAAACTATGTTTTTTTAATTTTTTTTGCGTTTTATTTAACGCGGGCAATGTTTTTTACGTGTGGCCGCCGCCGGGCCACCGGCGCTCCACCGCCGCCGGCCGGTGGCCGGCCCGCCACCCGCCTGCTCCTGCTCTGTCCCTCGCGGCCCGCGCCGCTCTCCTCATCGCGGCCCGCGCCGCCCTCTATACAGCGGCTCCTGCGCACTGCCTCCGCGGACCGACCCGGAACCCGCCACCTCGCCGCTCGGTGGCGATCCTTTTGCACAGCGCCGCTCTGCGGCCACCAGCCCCCGCGGGCTCCTTTTCCCAGCGCGCGGTCATATGCGGCCGCCAGCCCCCGCGGGCCTTCCTATTAAGCGGGTGGTCATATGCAGCCCCTTTTTTAGCCCCTGGGGCTTATATGTAACCCTTTTTGATT
>MU228500.1:783089-795628 GCA_018584345.1 Thuja plicata
CAACATGGATATCTCTTCTCTCTCATTTTGGCCGTCATAGCTGATCCTTCTATCTTCTGTCTTTTGCTTCTGTTTATGTAATAGCTATGCATGCAGGTGTTCTTGGGAAGATTGCAGTTTAGCAATCCTAACATATTGAAGACCTTATAGAGTTTCTTACACCTGGTTACCATAGCATACTATTAAAACTCAATTCAATATGAGCAACAAATACAAAGTGTGTTTTTATTTTTGTGTAGCATTTGATGCTATTGGAACTATCTTTAAAATTATGTACCCCTATCGAATGCAACTTCTTCAAAGATTGGCTATAGATGTCATCATATCCTTTTCTAATGTTTTCCGCCATTTAATTTTCAAGTTGAAATGTATTATTGTTCAGCCATTTAATTTTCCTTGTTGTATAGGCATTAAAGCATAAGGCATATCTTTTGGGAATGCAAATTTGTTAAACAATATCTAGAATGTCATGTTTAATAACTAGCTAATTTTAAACACAAATTAAGTTGAAAAGAGACCCTTCTTGGCGCGTGGTTACAAGCTAATATTATCGTTGGTGTTGTTCAATATTATTTAATTGCACGTATGGAAAAATGTAAAGTTGTCTTTTATAATCATAATGATCTCTCTTAGTGTTGTTCAATGTTATTTCATTGCACGTATTTAGAAATGTAAAGTTGTCTTTTTTAATCATAATGATCACCTCTTATTTTAAGGCCTTACTGTAATGTGTTTTATTTGTCTTGCTTTTCTATTTTTTCAAAATTTTCCAACAACGGCAGAGGCTGAGAAAAATTTGAAGATGGGCTTTCAAATTCAACAAATAAAATTGCTAGTTAAGCAGGATTGGCTACAGCTCGGGTTATGCTTCAACTAGTTCCTCCTCTTTTGTCTTTCTGTTTTGTGCCACTATTTTGTCATGGGCTGTTCTATTGTTAATCTATACAGCCTTCTCATGTTTATGTCAATGACATCGAACAACTAAAAAAAAGCCAATTCTGAGTCTGTTTATTGGTAGTAAACATTGCTTGTCTGGTACAGCATACTCAATTATATATTTTAATGGTAGCAAATGTTGCTGGTCCCTTTATTCTATTTTTTCAATTAATAACTTAATTATATATAACTTAAATTTTATGTTCATCTAGTAAATAAAAAAAATTGAATTAAAATAAAAATAACTGACTGATAGTTCAAAAACACTTTTTTAAAAATTATTTTAAGACATTTATACATGCCACCGTGTTTTTTGCTGGCATGATGAAGAACTGACACATGGTTGAGCACTTAAAAGGAAATTTGAATGGAAATCATTCATTCAAAATTTACGTTACAAGCATATGGTTGACCATCAAATTTAGGCTGCGCTGCCCACAATTCTGAATTAATACAATATCATTTGATCCATGTACAAACTAAATTTACATATTTTGGAAAACAGATTATCTACTGAAGGTTACCTTTTATATTCAATTCAGCTGTGATAAAAACAAGGGAGATAAACAAAACAGATACTGGCCATTGATATAGCTTCGCCAATTCACTTGTACTAGTTGGGTAAAAAGGTATCCATCAAGTACTACTTGCAAGCTTAACGTGGGAGAAAATTTAAGACATTAAGAAAGCTGAGGCTGCAGGGGCTCAGCACGGAAGAATAAAAACCACTCGATTATATGATACACAAGATTAAAAAGAGGCAATTCAGGTTCATCTCTGGGAGATGCATTCCTTTTAGAGTTCTTTAGTCAGGAACGGAAAGCATTCCAGTCAGTATGCTTATATAATTTAAGGGACTCCAATCCCACACATTGTGAAATAGGGCATTGGCTATTGTTTGTGGGCTCAGATGAAGCCAGTAATTCATTGCTTTCAATATCAACAGTAGCCATTTGGCGTTTACTTTGAAAGAAAATCAGGATTCTATCTTGTCACTATACTTAAATGCCTGTATGTAATTATTGTTTAAATCTCTTAGTCCTAATCGTCCGAGAGTCGGGATTGTTACAAGGCAACCTTTGATTATATGGAATCTTCAAAATATCTTATAAACAATATATGAAAATAGGATAAGACTCAGGTGCATTAACTACAAACTTCTTTTAGGTTTCAAATTCTGAGTTACCATGGTGCTAAAATGCATCGTTGTTTCAATTAATTTCAAATCTCAATTCACATTAAAAAAAGTTGACATATTGTATCCTCTATGGTCTCATAAAAAATACAAGAATATGATATTCATCCAACTTACAAACAAAAGAATCACTATTGTTACAAAACTAGTTTTAATTTACAATCTCAAGAAGGTAAATACATAGGGAACTAATTCAACAACTGCCCAGGCTAAACCTGCATACTGGAACAATCTAATGCCTGTATCAATATTATAAAACTCCTCAGGAGAAGAGAGAAAAATCTTCTGCAAGTAACCTGATTGTCTGCTGCAAGATGACAATTGGCCAAACAATTTAATATTTTTTGTAGTAGAAATGGTCCCTTTTATAGGTTGGATGTATGACGGAGATTTTATTGGCAGTCCCATTGCATTGCATATCAGTGGAAGCAACCACTTTGCCAATTCCTTGCTAATGAGTTTGACTGCTAATATTATTGGAAGTCCAACAAACACTCGTCTAACATATATCATTGTCCCAAGATCTGGGCCAAAAAGCCTTGGAACATCCTCATGATGGAACTCATTAAAAGTACGGTGGATACCAGTTACCTAAGAAACAGTACAATATTATATCAGCTCAACAAACAGTAGCATAAAATCCCAATAAAAATTTGCCTATATCATGCTGCGGCAATATCCTTAATCAGATTGCAACACAAGGCTGGCATATATGCTTACCACTCCTAGTGCAACACCATTGAAGGCAACATGAAATTCAAAACTTGGTGTCGGTAGCTCAGGTGCTGGATATGCAAAAAGCAGCACAAATGCAAGACTGGCCCAAAAAGACGTAACTGAAGGCACAGAAAACTAATATAAGTCTTTATCATGTAATGGTTACAGATTTACAGATTAAGCATAAAACAAGCAAAAGCATCAAAAGATGTATGTTCATACCATTTTTGCCTGAGGTAACAAAAGTATCGATACTTTCATGGACACTCAACCAGAATAAAAGAATAGCTGTGCCAAGAACAGCTCCACCACCAACATCTATTGGACTGTGCATTCCTAGATAAATTCTTCCTGTAAAATACAGTTTTTTGTATCAATAACTCTAGAAGAATGTTGTCCTAGTTTTACTTTCAAAATTCAATTGCTTTTTATTTCCTACTTCAACCTCTATCATACCGACATCATGCCAGAATTCAAATACAGTCACTTTGCAATTATAAAATTAACAGATAGTGTCAAGGCACTCTGCTTTGGTTTTTGTAAGTGAAATATACAAAACCACCATATGCGGTTGAGGTTCCTAGTCTACCCTGGTTGTGAAATAGGGCAGTGGCTATTCTTTGTGGTCTCAATGAAGATGAAGCTTTTAGCCTCAAAACACATCAGGGAATCTGCTATCAACTAATGATTTTAAAATTTAAAGAGAATTTTCAAAATTTTGACTATAAGCTGGTATTTGGAAAACTACTAGTTAAAATATTTGATAGGGGGCTATAAGTTTCCGGTCGCAATCCCTATAGGCTCTTACAAAGAGATTGTCCGGTCAAAGTTTCCAGATACAAATCCCATTTTTCCACTGTTCCCTAGTTTTAGGTTTTTAGCTTTCTTGGGATTTCCCAATAAGTAGGAAAAAGAGAGGTAGTCCTTTCCATGGCACCACTTCCTAAGGGTATCTCCAAAGTCGATAATAATCCTACATCATGTTATCTTAGAAATAATATTTGACTAAAAAAATCAGTACAGAAGGCAATGTTAAGTCAAAAAAGCACTTATAAGGTTTACTTCAAAAAACACCAATAGTAAAATATATCTATATCCTCAGTAAGGTACATAAATACAACTTACCAAGACCAATTAGGAAAACCAAAATCAGAAATAAAGTAATGGAAACCAACTTTGGGGCATATCCTTCTATATAGTCATAATTGATAACATAATACAGCAAGTACCTGCCATGCACAAAGCAATTTTTACCATCCACTAGATAAATGTTTACCTAAACCACGATAGTGATCATAGATGCAAAAAATTGAAATATAAACCTCAAAAGTGAAAGAAGAAATTATTTTTTTATGATACCCAGATAGGCCAATTGTATTAAGAGTGTGTGATGATGGCAACCCATATTCAAATGAAATTTCCTTTTCATGCTCAGTGGTTGTCAATCTCCTCACAGGTGGAGATGGAGGCCTTGGAGCTGAGACTATATCCTGAGTACAAGATGTACAAAACCTTGGTTAAAAAGCCCATATAGTCTCAAGATAACTTATGTACTAAAACATACATGGATCAGATTCATAGTAAACATTTTTGTGTTTAACAAATATTAAAAGTTTACATTTACCAAACAGTAATTATGAGATAACATCCCATTGAATTTTATCATTAAATACAAAACTCATTATCAGCAGGGGCAATAGCCCTAATTATATTGAACCTTCAGCTCGCAAACAACTTCCTCAGAAAACAGTGGTTCAGCGCTCTAGCAGCAAATGGAAGGTCCTAGGTTTGAGTCGTAGCTGGTCACGGGCAGTAACTCAACATGGTATCAGAACCAGGGTAGACTAGGAGCCCCAAACACATGCAATGTGGCTTTGAGGGTGTTGGAAACAAGCACACCGACCAATGATGGAATAGCCACAAACACATGCAATGTGGCTTCGAGGGTGTTGGAAACAACCACACCCAGACCAATGATGGACTAGCCACAAAGGGGCCTGTACCTCAGTCAAAAAATAAACTATGATATTCTTCAATGTTACAAAACATTTTTTTGTGTTTAAAAAACATTAAAAGTTTGCATTTACCAAATAGCAATAGGAGATAACATTGAATTGAATTTTATCGCTTAATGCAATGCCAACAAAGATCTGCTTTATAAATTAGTCATGACCTTTGGCTTAGCCCTAATTATATTGAAAAAGGCAAATGCATAATAAATATGTTGATTGCAACCACACAATTAATGAGATCCAAATAGTGCAAAATGTAAAGCAACCTTGACACAGTTCCCTGTGTAATTACAAAATGCCATGAGAAGGGTCATCTGTCTTGCTAATTTGCAGTGGCCACTCTGCAACAGATAATCAATTAAAACACTTAATTAGTTCCAACAATGTTGAATTCAGATTCCTGTTTTCTTAATCAAATCTGAAGAGAATGCAATCATAAAAAAATTAAAAAGATTGAGATGAGAGATGAGAGACTTTACCCAAAATACCAAAGGAAGGAAGCATGTGTAGAATGTCACAGAAACAATAACTGAAAGATGAGCAAAAAATGCATCCAAGAATGGGTGTTGCAGTCTCTGTAACAAACATAAATCCAAGTTCCAACATTTAAGTTTTCAGTAAAAGTGCATAATACTATAGTCTGCAAACACAAATGAGTACAAGGAATTACAATTCAAAGCAACACATTTCAGTGTATGAAACTTAAGAAAGGTTGGAAAGCAGATGTATTAGATGAAACTTTGGTGGGAAAATTTCAAGGGGCACCCATTCACATGGTCTGTCATTAAATAAACCCTTCAGTGAGCTTAACTAAATTACAAGAGCCAGATGAAATCACCATAGAACTAACACAATTCAAAGGAATGCGGAACACCCTCATTCTCCCACTAGATGCAGTCTACCTCAGGGGATGAAAGGCTGATAAGCTAACTGCAATTGTGATGGCAGCTCAAAAATTAACAAGTATACAAAGGCAAGGACAAATATGTACTTGAAGGATACTAAGAAAGCTGCGACTGTGAGAGTAGAGAACTTGGAAAGATATCATACCCACATTACTGTTCTAGTTTGGGTTTTATCTATATTCTACCATTTGTCTGACAATATTTTCTAGATAATCTCTTCTTGATACAAGATCTCCAAAGTTATCTGGCTCTGGGGTGCTATTGCACCACACATTCCCTGATATCCTCCAAAGCAGAGGACTCTTATTAACTGTAATACTGATCCTTCAATTTCAAACTTTCAAGTAAATGCATTTAGTTGAATTTAGTAAAGTTTGAGCAAGGTAGAGTTTTATAGAGTTTTGGAAACCTCATCGGGCTCAGATGATTTGCCTTGAGGGTATGTTCTAAATCTAGCAATACTTAATACTTACATGCAGCTACAACTGTTGGGAAAAGACTAAAATTCATGTTTGCTTTTCTCTCTCGAGTAATTAGGCAGTTCCATCAAAGTTCTGCTGTGAGTGTTGCACTACATCCCTAATAAATTCATCTATTCACAGACATTGAGAAGAGAGGAGACTTGTGATTTCTTCTCTCCAACATTATCCTAATAATCATCAGAGCATTCCACTGCAATCAAGTAGATTCCAAGACCTCGACATTTTCCTTGAAAATGTTAAGAGTATGTTCTAACTCAAGCAGTACAAAGCAAGCTCATACAGCTGCAACCATGAGTAAAAGACCAAGATTCATTGTTTCTTTTCCCCAAGAGTGGTGGAGCAGGTTGCTTCGAATATTACATGTGAGTGCTGGCTGGAATAACAGTCCTCAAAATGTTTAATGGGCTGACTTTATGGTTTCTGCCCTCTTAAGAATAATTACATTACATTTTCCCTAATAATCTTTAGGGTGGAGCACTGCAATAGCGTACAAATGCAAATCCTCAATATTTTCCTTGAATAGTATGTTCTGCTAGCAGCGCCTAATATCTTCATACAACTAAACTGTTGGGAAGGAACCAGTGATCAAGCAGGGTTTCTGCCCTCTCATGAGTGATCAAGCTGGGTGTCTCTAAGGGTGTTGGCCTGCATACAATAACATGTTCTGGTGTGCATTCATAATATAAATGGTGTAAGAGTAAGAGAACCAGCTAATTTGGCAAACAACACTAATTTTCGTGTGGGTATTAGCCTGCACATAAGAACAAGCCCTGGCATGCAAATTCAGAATGTGGGTAGTGGAACCAAGTGCAGTCCGTAGATGCAATCAAACAAGCTGAGTTACTAAACAAAAACAAGCCCTGCTAGGGTCATGATCCGGCAACACTGCAACTTATCCGGTAAGAAGGGCAAGCAGCAGCTGCCATGGTCTAAACCATAATCCATGGAACTGCATGTAACTATATACAAGGACTTGTCACCGGACGCGGTAGACTAACCAATGTCAGATGCCCGGCCAGCGCTATCCAACACATAGTTTTCCACATCAGGGCTTGACGGTAAACAAATTCTTAGAAAAAAAACTGCCCATACAACCATCAAAAGAAGAGATACAAAAATAGCGCAATTCCCTTCTTTTGATACCAACTGTTTCAGAAACAACAAATTGATAAATCAAGAAAATAAAAATCACCGAAGAAAGCTTTAGATTACCTGCACAAAGAGAACCCAACGGACACCCGTTTGAACAAGGCTAGCAACGGCAGGCTGCGTTAAAGATCTGGTGCGAACTGTCAAATTTGCCAATCTAGAAAACAAGATCCACGCTAAAATCCCAGCTAAGCTCATGGCCTGCCATGTGGGTATTGTCTCCATTACTGGTTCAAAAAAAATCCAAACCCTCCGTCCTAAATTGAAACCCTTGTATTAAAATACCCTGGGAGATTTTGTCAGAGGCCTCTCTAACGAGGAGAAATCGCCATGAAATTTCCAATTTGCCAATAGTTTAAAGCATTCGACATTTTCATTGGGGCTGTCAGATGGCGCGTACGGCTTAGCCCCGTCATCGGGGATCGTTTCTCATTCGATGCGGACTAAGTCAAATTCCGGAGAAGCAGCTGAAAAGTAAACTATTCACTAGACACCGTGATTTGAAAGGTTGGGAATTATCTGGGGCATGCCATTATCTGGATGGGAGCCCACCTACCTAGCTATTGATCACATCTGTAGTCTCATTTTTTATTTCTTATCCTTAAGGCGGCCATTGTCAAGACCGCCCAGATTTTATGAACTTGCGAAAATTGTAGCTTTTAAATAACCCTGTTAAAATTGGATGCTTGTCACGAGTTTTTAACTATCTACGGTGAAATCTAAATGGGTCCCAAGCGTTCAAGGTCTTCTGGATTGCTTGGGCAGCTCATCAAATACAGTATATGTTCTTCCAGGTTTGTTGAAAATCAGGTAGACGTCATCTGTCAACGGAGCAAGCATCTTCAGTCGATCTTAGTTGTTTTGTCGTATAAAGAAAATCAATGGGGTCAGCAATTTTAGTCTTTTTCCGTGGTTTAGATTTTTCATGGGAATTTGAGATCCAAATTGGACGGCCTCAGCGTCGTTTACTTGAAATTGGTTTTTCTTAGGTTATTGAAATGAATAATTTTTATATATATTTACCATTTTACATGGGAGTATAATTTAAAGCTTCAATTTTTGGTTTTGATTGTGTATGTTATTTAGCTTTAAATTCAAATGGGTTGTGGAAATGAATTTCTGGTTTTGATGCTAAAAAACAAACATAATCAAAACCAGAAATTCAAGCTTTAAATTCAAATGGATTGTGAAAATCTATTCGATTTAATGGGAGTATAATGTGATATATCTTCTTTGATTATGATATGGGATATCTCTTTGATTGATAGATAGATTTTATGTTAGGTTTTTTGAATCAAAGTTGGGGATGATACTCTTTAATCTATCATAAGGATTGTAGATAATTAATGATATTTTTAGACTAGACTTTGTAGTTAAGACCATCAAGCGTGGAAAGGTGAAAAAGTGGTCATTTCAAACTGTCTTCCAATGCCCACTCAAATATGCACCAGTGTTATTCACTCAAAAATATCAGTACTTGTGGTCAAATGTTCTAGTACTTTGCACAAATGTCCCAATAATGGTATACAAATGGATCAATTACCAACCAAAAAAATCAGCTATTAGTACATATGTTATTATTTTTGAAACTCCCTCAAAATTAATAATTAAAAGGTCTAATGTTTGTAAAAATAAAGAACAAATAACCTCAACCCAACCTCATTTCTTACCTCTATCTCAAACAAAAAAATGGAGAATTTTGTTATATTGAAATGATGCAAAATCATACAATAGGTGGCCTTGATAAATGAATTAAAAAACGGTCCTTAAATCTAGATATAAAAACAAGAACGGTAGAAAAATAAATCAGTTAGAGGTGACGGTCAACCGTCAAATTTAGGCAGCTTATTAGTCGTTGATATAATCTAGGGGCACACAAATCCCAAATTGTCTCTTTCCTTGTCCGTTCTCTTTCTCTAAGATAAACTTGTCTTCTTTCGTCAAGACCAAGAAAATTATTTAGTTCATACTCAATCTCATTATTATTTAAATGTGTATTTTTATTTTTATGAAAGCAATTAAAATAAACATGGTTGAACTGCTGAAAACAACAAACTTAGCGCTACATAATTCCATAAGAATCTCAAGTGAAATAGATGTTTATTATTAGAAATGCATATGTCTATGAGAAGTAAAATAGATGTTTTTATTATTAAGTTTTTAACTTAAAATAATTAAGAGTTTGGTTAGCTTTGAAATCTTAGAGATAAGGGAAAAGTTTTTTTTAAGTTTTTATGTTTTTTAATAATTGATGTAGATATTGGTAGTTGGACAAGTGTAGGAGCGAAGATGATATTGTTGAGAATAATTTTAATTATACGTATTTTAATTTTGTATTGTTATGGATGAGAGGGTGAGGAATGATGTCACCTTTAATATGATTGTGTTCATATGATCATAGTTCAATAAATGATTAAAATCTTGAATAAATAATAAAATCTTTAAATTTCACTTCATTAACTATCCAATCTCTCTTGTTCTTAGTCATGCACTCAATCAACTCGTCATGTAATTGGCATGCAATCACTTAGGTCCTTCATTTATTTAATTCACTCATCTATCTAATTAGTTGTCTCACCCATTCACTTTGTTAATTATTTTATGCAAAAAGTTAACTCATAATATCCTCCATGTAGTCACTTATGGAAGTGTTTATGGAGCGAATAGATTGTACCTCATGCACCTCATGTAAATAGCTTTTAAAACATAAGTATTTAAAGTTTATGGGAAGCAGGTGCATTCTGTTGGCTGCATAGTAGCTTTTGTCACTTAATTACTTCATATAAACAATTAACTCAGTAATTAATTATATTAACAAATCAATCAATTTGAGATAACTTATAACCATTATTTTGATTGAAAAATAGAATGTTGTGTAAATAACTCATTTAAACTTGTTAATTATTTCCATTAGCTCCACCAATCTTGGAAACCTAGTAAATTTTGTGAAAACCCAATTTGTAGTTTGTGAGGAATCTTCACCAGTACAAACTTGATCACTATCTACAGCAAGTTCTCTATCAAAGTAAAAAATGTAGTGAAGAAATGATATTGAGCAAATAAATCAACAAACGTAAAGGGTCATAGTGTTGTTGTATCATGTGAATGCAAACATAACAATCATAGAGATGATTATCAAAACATGTAATGATAAACAATGGGAGGATCTAATATTTTTCCACTTTTTCAAATGCCATATCAAGATAGAAGCTACAAAATAAGGCATGAAAAACCTTATCAAGCATTAAATGAACATCACAAGTCACGTCTTACAAAGGGTTTTCAACATAGAAGGCGACAACATGTATGTATGGAGTTCTATCAAAAGAAGTTATAGGAAAACCTAAGTAGACACCAAGTGGAAATATATAGAAGAAGGTTGTTATTATTGTTTTTTGCATAAGATACAAGTGCTTCAAGTATTGATTACAAGAAAACTCTCAAGCTTGACCATGAAGAAAATGAATGGACAGAACCTTACAGATTTACATAATATCAAATAAAATTCATAACTATAAAATGTCAAATACATAGAGAAATAAAGATATTTTTCCTTGTTTTTTACTTGTTTAATTTATCACCTAATAAATATTTATTTTTAATAATACATACAAAATTATAAAAGAAATGCACGCCTGATGGCACTCTGAACTGCTTCTCAGTTCAAAAGAACTTCATTGAACAACTATGTATTAAAAGTGTTCAAGAGGTAAATAAATTCATACCTAGTGACTTCGTACTTTTGGTTTCAAGATTCAATGAACATAACATATGAGAAAGGTACAAACTAGGTAGCTCCAATGGCTTAATCATAATCATATTACATGAATCAACAACTAAAGTGGACTGAAAATGATAATAGAAATGTACTTCTTAGCAAACAAGAAAGAAGTTACTCCGTTCTACCTTGGTTGCAGGAACAACCACGGAAAAAAGTTATGATGGCTATAGAAATAGTCACAGAATATAGTTTTAGTGGTTGTAGGAACACTCACAGAATAGTGTTCCAATTACTACAGGAATAGTCATAGAACATAGTTCCAATGGCTACAGGAATAGTCATAGAACAAAGTTGCAATGGTTGTAGGAACAAACACATAACATAGTTCCATTGGATGCAGAAATAGTCAATTGCTAAAACTGAAACTAATTACACATCAACAACTTATACACATATCACTTGCATAATGCATATGCACTTGATCAGAGAAAATAAAAAAGGAATCAATGGAATGAAGTGGACTCCCACAAGGGTTGAGCCCAACATGTTGATAAATAACAAAATATATGGCTATAGGATTACATGATGCTACAAGTTCAGTTAAAAACCAATGACCTTGTAAAAAGTGAAAAAAGTAGCAAAAGGTATAGTAATAAATGCTATATCAATTAGTGAAATAAGCTACAAGATATGCCAAGTGCCATGACATCAATGTTAGCAAAGTTTGGATACAAACAATGGTAAAGAAATAGTAAAAAGTGAAGTATGTTGCCCACATCATAAGTTACAAGTACAACAAGATGTGATTAAAATAAGAAGCATATCAATTAGTAGACAATGAACAAAACAAGGTGCTACAGGAGAGCCACATGAATGCATAGAGGTAGTGAGATGGTAAAGGAGTTTTCAATTGAAACATAAAAACAACATTAATAAAAATAATGACATTGAATGACAACTATGTCAATTAAAGAGGAATATTGATGGTTCTTCTTGGTCTTAGAAGTAAATAGCCAAATGAAATTAAGTAATTTATCAGAAAGTCGCTATTTAAAAGGGATCTCATTACCATGAACAATAGAGATCATATGTGACATGAAGGGATCATTGAAATCAAATATCCATTCATTGGATAATTCATACTCAGCAAAGGAAAACTTTATCATGAAACATAAAGGGACATGTCATGGGTGTCATCTAAATAGAGAATATTATGAATAGTGACCCTATAGCATGAAACCTTTTGGTTCAATATTCTTGGCAAAAATATTTTTATGACTATAACCACTAGATAAAATAACAATGAGTAAAGAAAAATAATGAACTATGTTATAACAATGACATCATAATGATCATTATATACAGGTATAAGAAGCATCTTTGACATTGAATGGAAGGAATATATATATATATATATATATA
>MU228500.1:807766-824886 GCA_018584345.1 Thuja plicata
AATAGGAAGAGGCATGTCCTTTCTTATAAATAATAATGAATAGACATGTCCCATGAAGGGACATGTCTCTCCTAGCCTCATTCCTAATATAAATGAAAGAGATATTGTTGCATTTGGAAAACACATATTAATAGAGTGCTATTACATTTGCAGCTATCCTAAAACTTAACAATTAGGATAGCCAATTAAGGCTTTCCAATATACAAATAATTATATAACCCCTTGCTAAGATACACACGGTACCTATAACAAGTAAAAATCAAATATAATCCATCACTTATACTTCCATATCCGCAATCCATGCTCATAATTTATTTTACACACTACATGTCTGAAGTCAGCCACCCAATAGGTCTTCTTCATAATACACGCCACAACTGACGTCACCAGTCATCAAACAACAATCGAACTCAACCCATTATTCTAATATATGTCAGATGTCCACCAGTAAGCTCTCTTCATCTGAAATATCTTCGCTAGAAAGATATACCTAGAACACAGAGACCTTCTCTATTCAGCATCACAGTTACAGTCTAGAAACCAATCTTCACCAAATCAACTGTAACATCTGCAATATGCAACATAAAGCTAACCGACCTTGGGAATAAGGTCAACACACATCCTTCTGCATAAATCTAAATTTGATCATTCTGAATCATCCGTACAGTGTCCGTACACTTCTTCCAGTCAAGTAACTACTCTGTCCTCTCCACAGAAATATATGTTGACATCAGTGACAAAACATGAATATCAACAGTATGATCGGTACCAAAAACTGATATCATCCAACAATCTTTTCCTTTGGCATTGATGGAAACATATGGGAAAATCCATATGCATCAACCCAAAAGTACTCTCTCTCAATACAATCTTCTCAATATCCTCAACACAAATCTCTCAAAATAGTAGGGATTTTCACATAGATTCCTTCCCCATTTGGCAGCAATGGAAAAGGGTGCCATAAATCATATGTAGTCTTTTGTAAGGTGTATCTTTTCCAAATATTCATGTCCATCAACCAGGTGCAAGATCACCCAAATGTACTCCATAGTATTTTCCTGCGATCACTCCCCCTAAGGAGTAGATCCATACATCAAGTCCATAGAATGATATAGCTCTGAGATCCATTGGACTGATGCATATCTGCATCAATTAATTACCATTGGGAAGGGCCATCACCCCAAGCATACCTCTGAGATATTCAAAAGCATCTTTTGGAAAAGGTTTAGTAAATATATCTTCTATCTGTTTCTTTGTGCTAATGTACTCCAGTTTAATCTCTTTATTTGCTACCTTCTCCCTCAAGAAATGATACTTAATAGAAATATGTTTAGTCTTTGAATGCATTACATGATTCTTTGACATATTCACTGTGCTAGTGTTATCACAATGGATAACCACTAGTTCTTCAAAAAATATTCCAATGTCCTTTAGCATTTGTTTCATCCAGACAACTTGTGTATAGTTTATTGCAGCAGTAACATACTCTAATTCAGTAGTAGGTTGAGCAATACATTTATGCTTCTTGCTCAACCAAGAAACCAATCTTTTCCCAAGGAAAAATGCACCACCACTTGTACTCTTTCTATCATCCACATTACCTACCCAATCAACATCAGTAAAAGCCTGCAAAGTAAAATCTTCTAATTTTTCATACCACAATCCATATTCTATTGTCCCTTTTAAATATCTAAAAATTCTTTTTACAACTACAAAATGTGTCTCTTTAGGATCTGCCTGATATCTAGCCACAATTCCAACTGCATTGGTAATCCAGTCTAGTGTGAGTTAGATATTGTAGACCTCAAATCATCGATCTATACTTAGTCTGTATCACACTTTGAGTCTCATCACTATTAGTCAATTTGTGTCCAGTCACCATAGGTGTCCCAACATGTTTACAATCTTCCATTCCAAACTTTTTCAACATTTCCTTAAGATACTTGGTCTGAGATATAAAAATGCCATCCTTAATTTGATTATTTTGCAAACTAAGAAAAAAAATCATCTCACCAATCATTGACATCTCAAATTCATTTTCCATTTCTTTAGCAATCTTCTTACTCATCTTATCATTGCCTCCAAAAATGATATCATCAATAAGAACTTATACAATTAAGATTCCATCTTCATCAATTCTCAAATATAAATTATTTTCTGCATTACCTTTTCTGAAACCAAGACAAAGCAGATATTTGTCCAGTCTTGCATACCATGCTCTTGGTGCCTGTTTCAGTCCATACAGTGCCTTCTTTAGTCTGCAAACCATGTTTTCATCATCTGTCAAAGGAAAAGCATCAGGTTTCTCAATGTAAACTTCTTCTTCTAGATCACCATTCAAAAATGTCGACTTCACATCCATCTGATAAACGTTAAAGTATTTATGTGCAGCATAAGAAAGAAATAATGTCACAGCTTCCAATCTAGCAACAGGAGAAAATGTTTCTTCATAGTCTATGCCTTCTTGTTGTGAATAGCCTTTACATACCAGTCTTGCCTTATTTCTTACAATTGTTCCTTCCTCATCCATCTTATTTCTAAAAACCCATTTAGTACCAATCACATTTTTGTTCTTAGGTCTTGGAACCAATTCCCAAGTATTGTTTTTCTTTATGTGTTCAAGTTCTTCTTCCATAGCTTTAGTCCAAGATTCATCTCTACATGCTTCATCAGTAGTCTTTGGTTCAACTTGAGAAATCAAACAAATCTCATCTCTAGCTCTAGATCTAGTCATCATACCTTTATTTGCATCCCCGATAATTTGATCTTCAAGATGGCTCTTCTTAACATACCTTGGTGTCTTCAGTGTCTCAGTAGCTTCAATTTTTTCATCTTTAATTTCATTGTCAATCAAAGAATCTTCAGGTTTAGCAGTAACCTCTTTCATTTCTATAATCTAACCACAATCATACATCCTTTCCTGAATCTAAAAATTTTCATCTATCCTCACATTGGTGCTTTCAATCAAATTTCTCAATCTCAGATTGAAACATTTGTATGATTTACTCTTATTGGAATAACCAAGAAAAAATTCTTCATCACTTCTAGCATCAAACTTTCCTATCTCATCATCTCTCTTAATATAACATTTACTA
Organism: Thuja plicata; assembly: GCA_018584345.1. Taxonomy (NCBI): domain Eukaryota; kingdom Viridiplantae; phylum Streptophyta; class Pinopsida; order Cupressales; family Cupressaceae; genus Thuja; species Thuja plicata. The sequence goes on from MU228500.1 coordinate 810,862, forward strand.
CCAAATATTCTAAAATATTTTACAGTAGGTGTATGATAAAACCATAATTCATAAGGAGTCTTACTTGAACCTTCTCTGATCTAAATTTTGTTTAGTGTGTATACAACAGTGCCAACTGCTTCTCTCCAGTGAACATGTGACACATTTCCTTCCAGCAACATAGTTCTTGCAGCATCTAATATAGTTCTATTTCTTCGCTCTGCTATCCCATTTTGTTGTAGAGTTCTAGGAGCTGATGTTTGTTTGTATATTCAATGCTCTTCATAGTATGTATTAAATATCTCTAATGTAAACTCTCCACCTTTATCTAATCTCAAACACTTTATCTTCAAACCAGATACATTCTCAACTTTTGCTTTAAATAACTCAAATTTTCAAATGCTTCAGATTTTTCTCTCAAGTATGTAACCCACATCATTCTAGAAAAGTCATCAACAAATAGTATAAAGTACCTTTCACCATAGTATGATCTTGTTCTTGTAGGACCACACAGATCTGTATGTACCAGATCCAACTTCCCTTTTGTTGAATAAGCTTTTCTTTTAAAAGTGCTTCTAGTCTGCTTCCACATAACACACTCTCTACACATAGTGTTAGATGGCTTCACAATTTTGGGTAGATCTCTTACTGCTTTTGTCATACTTGCCTTCACAATGTTTTCAAAGTTAACATGACAAAATCTTTTGTGCCATAACCAACTATCATCAACCTTCGCAATAAAACAAGAAGATTCATATGTGTTCAATTCAAATACAATACCTCTAGATTTAGTACCAGATGCGATCAAGTCTCCTGCTTTAATTTTGATAGAGAATTTCCTATCAATGAATTTTAATTGATAAACCTTGTCCACTAACTGTCCAACACTCAATTGATTATGCTTAAGTCCATCAACAAGTAATACATTGTTAGTGTTTTTCTTTCCATCCAATGAAATAGATCCAACTCCAATAATAAGCTTAGGAGCATTGTCACCAAATCTGACAACACCACCATCATATCTTTTCAAACTCACAAACTTGTTTTTATCTCCTGTCATATGATGTGAACAACCAGTGTCCATAACCCATTCAGATTTCTTTTCAACATGGGATACCAAGGCTTTTTCTTCATGCATAGGTTCATCATCCTTAATAGCAATAAATTTGATTTCATCATAGTCACCACCATCATCATCATATATACCCTCACTAGCATAATAACATTCCTTGTCTTTTGAATACTTAGATTTGAAAAAATTAGGTTTGTGCTTTGGAAATCTTGTAGGAAATCTAGATGCAAAATGACCAATCTTGTTACATGAAAAACATTTCAAAGGTAATTTGCCTTCAAATTTTCCCTTTCCTCTCTTTTCTCTTCTAGCAATCAGTGCCACAACTTCATCTAGCTTTCTTTCTTCTTCCTGTATTTTTTCCCATTCATTAGCATAGGCTCCAAGATCTTCCCTTAGGTCATTACTGCTAGTGCTTGCATTTCCAGATAAGGTATTTTTGTTTTTGTGCACGGTTGCCTTGAATTCTGACTCAACTTTAGGTAAAGTGTCTCCCAATTTCGCGGCCTCAAATGTAGCTATCTTTCCAATCAACATTTCTCTAGTGAATTTTGGTGTCAAAGGTATTATCTCCTCTATAGCTTGTACTTTGATTCTATATGTAGGTGTCAAAGATATGAGTATCTTTGCAATCACTTCTTCCTCACTATAAGTACCTCCATAGTTTCTAATACCAGTAACCACTTCAGTAATTCTCTATCCATATGCCCTAATGTTCTCATCTTCCCTCATCTTCAGTGATTCGATCTTTGTCTTCCAGTTTTGTAGCTTTTCCTGCTTTGTAAACTTATCTCTAATGTATAATACTTCCAATCTTGTCCAGATCTCATGTGCAGAATCCAAGTCCTTTACTTCAGTGAATTCTCCTTCTGAAAGTGCACTGATCAAAGATTCCCTTGCAACCATATTACATGAAAATAACTTCTTTTGATCTTCAGTAGCCTTCTCTAATTCATCCTCATTCGCTATATTTTCATTCTTCTTTGTGATCATCTAGTAGTCAAATCCCAGAAATAGCAAATGTGTTCTCATCTTATTTTGCTAGCTATCAAATTTTTCAGGATCAAACTTTGGACTATCCTTCCTATAGTAATTCATCTTCAGGATCACCTCAAGATGTTAAACTTTCTCTCTAAGGACCATAAGCTCTAATCCCAATTGTTATGAATAATAGTCCACAAGATAACTAAGAGGGGGGGGGGGTGAATCAGTTATGATATAGACTATTAAACTTTGAACTTTATAAACCAAATATGAAAATTTAAATGATAACACAGTAAATGCCAACAACATAACACAATACTTGTTGTCGAGGAAACCTTGTTAAAGGTAAAACCTCACTGGGAATTAACACCCACAAATAATGTACTGAGAGTATAGTATCCCTATTAAAAGATTTAGCCCTGTTAGGAGCTTGTTACAACATTACAGTACATATTCCCTGTTAGGAGACAAACCATGTTAGGAGTCAAGAGAAATAGTAGGCTCACTACCAAGGCACATTGCCTGAAGAAGGTTAAAGCCACCCTTAAGGATTCACAATCTTAACAAGTGTATATAGAAAATACACAATCCAGTGAACTGTTTGATAGCAACTATCTTTGCTTGGTTAGTTCCAATGAAGTATTCTTCTCATAAACTCTGCTCTACATCCTGTAGTCAAACAAGCCTTGCAACTTTCACTTCTTTTCCTTTTCAATCTCTGTCACGTCTTTTCAAAAGAAAAGATCACTCATATATACCCTCTTATAATAATTCATTAGGTCGGCCAGTTAAGCTTTCCTAATACACAAATAATTAATTAGGTTAGCCAATTAAGGCTTTCCAATATACAAATAATTATATAACCCCTTGCTAAGATACACACGATACCTATAAAAAGTAAACATCAAATAGAATCCACCACTTATAATTCTAGATCCGCAATCCATGCTCACAATTCATTTTACATGCTACATGTCTGAAGTCGGCCACCAAATAGGTTTTCTTTAGAATACATGTCACAGCTGATGTCACTAGTCATAAAAAAACAATCAAACTCAACCCTTTATTCCAATATATGTCAGTTGTCCACCAGTAATCTTGCTTCATCTGAAATATCTTCGCCATAAAGATATACCTAGAACACAGAGACCTGCTCTATTCAGCATCACAGTTATAGTCCAAAAACCAGTCTTCACCAAATCAACTGTAACATCTGCAATATGCAACATAAAGCTAAGTGACCTCAGGAATAAGGTCAACACACATTCTTCTACATAAATCCAACTTTGATCATTTTGAATCATTCGTACAGTGTTCATACACTTCTTCTAGTCAAGTAACCAGTTTGTCCTCTCCACAGAAATATATGTTGACATCAGTGACAAAACATGAATATCAACAGTATGATCAATACCAAAAACTGATATCATCCAACAACACTAAATACATAGATCACTCCATCAAACCAAGGAAGAGCTAGAACGGATAGGAGATACCCCCATAATGCTGAGCAGGGAGAGGCATGATAGGTACACTGGATCAGAGTGCCACAAATAACTACATGATGAAGAAAGTACAAACACATATAAAGGATGGTGTCATGGAAGGATCACTCTTTTAACACACATCATGAGACTAGTGTCATGGAAGGAACACTCACTTGACAAAGGTAGATGAAAAACAAACCAAACATCAAACCCCCTAAATGGCACTTTATAATATAGTGCGAGTACAATCAAGCACAAAATGTGCAAAATCCCAAGCATGCATCAGATGACACTTTATTTCAGCGTGTTTGCAAAAAAAAGAAATGTGATAGAAATAGATGTCTACAATATCCAAGAATGATAGAAAGCTATAGAAACGTGAATAACAACTAAAAATAATTCATCCCATGCACATAAAATGATTCTAGAACCTGAAACATCCAAGATATCCACCAGATTGTAAAAATATGAATAAAAAATACCTAGAGAAGAATTTGGGTGTGAGACCCATGAAATGCGACAGAGCACTGAACCAACTTTCCAACGCCATGTGGAAGTCAAAAAGTAGAGTTCAGATGAGAAAGATATCACTCTCGAAGTGCAAAAAAGAACCCTAACTTTGACTGGAAGAAACCCTGCAAGATGAAAAATTCATAAAATCTAACAAATCTGATATTGTATGGACAAGATATGAGCAAAATACCACAAAGTGCTCATTATGAAAAAAAAGGGCAAGTTGTATGATGGGTTGGTGGCTGTCAAATTTAACCCAGATCTCAGACCTACGACTGTTGACATCAATGGCATGGAAACCAAGGTAGAATCAAAACCGAGGTAGATTTTTGCCTTGAAAAGCATGCCAAGGGCCGTGCATGCAAAAATAAAGCCAAAATTTAAACTTTGTCCAAATTGGACATGCCTTATATGGAAATGGGGGTTTTTGGGCCTTTCAGACTCAACTGCGATGTTGATTTTTTCCCAAAGTGCTCCAAAAAATAACTCTCCCCCGAAATCTACCAAAATTTGAGACAAAAACCTCTCAAAAACACAAATCTAAATAATAAAGCCAAATCTCTCATGAAGAGAACAAGGGCATGAAGATTTGGAGCTCTGATACCATAAATACATAATGGAATTACAAAAGAATTAATAATTATAAAGAGACCAATCCTTATAAAGGAGATCGAACACCTAGAAGGTGGAGAAACCTAGGTTCCCTAATAGTAATTAATAAAGAATTAATTATTATATGCCTAAAGTTTAGCTTAAGTGAACTAGAGATAAAAAGTGACTTAATAATTAAATCAATAGTGTTTTAATTAATAAGTGAAAATACCTTTTTACTCTAACAATATATGTTTATTAAAGATATGATGTTCACTATCAATGAAGAAAATATTCCTACAACTACAACAAATAAAAGAAATTAACAGTATTCTAGCTCATTGAATTTAGTCAAAGGGATGGCTCCAGAAAACATATTTAATGTTTTTAGTTTTAATATTAAAAGTTAGAAAAAAAATTTCACCATGAATTCAAAGTACAAGGACAGATAAAGGAAATGACATAGAGCAATGGATATGTTTAAAGGTTAATGACATTTAATTATATTTGCAAGTATGACATAAGAAAAACCATTCAGGAAACCATCATTTATGTCAATAACATTTGATGAGGAAAATTCAGTGGTATAAGACAACATGGTCATTTTTTTATCCATATCTCACAAAATATGATCTAGGTTTTTCAAATTTTTTACGTAAATTAGAAAAAACCAAAACAAACCAACATATTAAATTTTACAAAAACTCAGTTCGTATTTTCAGAGAAATCTTAATCAGTTTGCTTCATAAATTATGAGGAGAACATGCAAGCACTACAACCAATCCCTATGATTAGCTCCCTTTTTTACTCTATTTTTTGCTTTCACACATTATTTTAATGTATTTCTCCTCTATTTTTTCAAAATGTAGGCGCTATTCATCGGGTTGGTGCTACTCATGACATTCATTACACCTAGCAGAAGTGTCTGGCATAAATTTAGGCACTATGTAATGTTTCTATTGGTGTTGATATTGATGCCTACATTGACGCCTAAATGTGTGTCTATTGAATGAGTGGGCACATACTTAGGTGCTACGTTAAAGTTTCATTTGTCGACAGTCATATTTAATTTTCCCGGTGTGTTCATGGTTAGGATATTCTTTTGATTTAATTTTAAAATATTTTGGTTATTTTCATGCTCTTATCGTATGGCTATATATCTCTTATGTCCTAGCCTAACACTTAGCCCTTATTTTTTGCACGTGATTTAAGTTGTGCTTAAAGTGTTTATTGCACCCTCGTGAAGGTTAAGTTCTTTTTGCAAAAGATGTTGTGAGGTTGCAATAGGACGGTTGGATGTTGTGAGGTTGTTGTGTCGTATCCTCGCGATGATTAAAATAGAAGACATTTAGTGGTTGTTAGGTCGTGTGGTGGTCGATGGGCAGCGATAAAAGTGGTGTCACATCCTTACAACTTGATTAGACATTTAATACCTTTAGCCCATGGGGAAGTTGTGGTGGGTCATGTGACGATAATTGAAGATGTTAAAAGGTAAACACAATTTTCTTATCACATCCTCATTAAATGTTTTTAAGTCCATCAATTGGACCTACGACCCTGCGAGTGGATGTTTATGATGACTTTAATGGTTTGTCGCATCCTCGTGGAGGTTAGTGGGGGAAATGTTTAAAGGTCGCAAGCTTGAGGGGAAGAATAAGATGCTATTGCAGTCCCTTGTCTGCTTATTATGTGGCTTGTGAAGAAGTAAGGATGCTACGCATGGCACTCTAATGATTGATGGACACACTTGATGGGTTTTCTTCACCATGTCACCATGGAATTAAGCACTGGTATAAGTCATCTTATAATACTATTTGGAGAGAGAAATAATTCATAAATTTGAAATCATTTTACTTTGTGTTGTTTATTTCATGGTAAATTATTTGCATTCTCAGTAAGATTTTGGAATCTACGTGGTAAGATTGTGTGTTAATATGATGATGTTAACTCTCATTACATTGGTTTGAGAACTATCCACTATTGTGTATCTACAAAGTATTATGCATTAAATATTTAATTAATCATGCAAATCTATTTCATAAGAATACCCTCTTGAATTGTGGAGCTCAAAGTGAAGAAGGCCTTTATGACTTGCAAACTTTTATTTTCTTGTCTGCAATCTATTGATAGTGCTAAAATTATCGTCTAAGTTTCTTAGGATTGAAGGCTGCCAGAAAAAATGCTAATAAGTTGATTTGCAAATGGTGTTTTAGGATCTAAGGGACACCACCTTCAAACCTTCACATAAACCCTAGAAGTTGTGCACTTTTGTTATAATTTTTAGTTGACTGCTCCTAATAGGTTCCTAGTAACTTAAGTTATCTATCAAGACCCTTCATTCATTTGGTTTTTGGCCCCTCCTCAAGTTTGACCAGTTACTCTTGTTGAATTCATTCATTCTATCTTCTTGTCGACATAGATGTATTGTGCTAATGTGTGGAATAAGGAGCAATTATTGTAGGATATGAGTGAATTATTGGTCGACATGTGGCACCATGTAATTTATAGAAATGTTCTATCTAGTTGGTCAAAACTATTTATCAATATATTAAAGAAAGAAGTGGTAGTAGGAAGAATCTGAGAAGTGACGTCATGACTAATGGAATGTTATAGTTTATGATCTAAAAATTATTCCCTTACCATAAAATCATTCCCTTATTGTTCAACATTTTGAATAACAAAGGGAAAAGGCTAATGGAAAAATCCATAATGAAAGGTCTGTTAGAATAACTAAGAGAGGGGGGGGGGGGGGGAATCAGTGGCCTCAAAAATTAATCCANGGGGGGGGGGTGAATCAGTGGCCTCAAAAATTAATCCAATATACCAGCCAAAAATTTATATCTCAAATATAAACCTCTAGTTATCTTCAGTCCTACAAGATGTATACCTTTAAACAATCTAAACAAATAACTACTACTCAGAGTTCACTGTTTATCCTTATACTTAAGCTTTACCGAATAGTAGTCTAGTATTTACCTAAATACAATAAATAACTTAGTGTTTACCGATCATCTTGTTTTAGTAATGTGTAAAGAAAAACATCAAAGCAATAAACCATATACACATTTGACACATGGATTTTTAACATGGAAACCATGTTAAGGGAAAAACCACTTGGGACAAGTAACCCAAAATTTTCACTCTTCTGAAGTGAGCTCTATGAAGAGCCAACCCTGTTAAAGGTTACAAACACACTGTTAAGTGTGACCTTGTTAGAGGATTTAAATATAATAGTTTTTCACCTGATATCTAGAATTCACTATGCTATCTTCATGACCAAAATTTTTGATACTCCTTGGGATGTATCTCCATATAGAAAGGATTGTTAAGTCTTGCTCGGTTAAGAGACTTTATGATCCAATGGTTAAATTGAAACAATAAATGATCTGTTCATACATACAACTTAGACTTGCAAATTTTCTCATCTATTGTAAGCTCATAATACTTTTCTGATCAATGTTTCTCTTTAATAGCTTTGCTCCACTTCTTTCTACTTGGTGATGTTGTTTCTCTATTGCTTGGTGTCTGCAGAAATCTTTAGCTTGTTTGATTAGGACAGTATGAAGTCTTCTTTCTTCACAAGTATCTCTTCACCATATTCTTCTCTATTCACCCCTAATTCATAATGAATTAGCTTGTCTCTTTATAGACATGATTTCACCATTTCTAGGTCTTTGTCTTTCTTGTTCTTAACATGATCCAGAAATCTTTCCATTCTTGCTTTAAAGCTTTGCTTTAGTTTATCCCGTATATTTCTCTTTGACAATTGGAATAAAACTATCTTTAAAGCTCTATCTTATCTCTAGCTTTTAACTTTGTCGATGAAAACAATGTAATCAACTAGTTAAGTCCATGTTAGCTCCTACCAGCTAAGTCTTTTATCATTTTTGAACTTCAGTTCTGATTGGTGTTTAACTCCTTGTTTGCTTGGTCTTAACTTCAGTTGTCCTCGGGCATCTCTGTCTATCCATTGGGTCTCTTTGGTTATGCTTGTCAGTAATCCTTTCCTGGTTCCTTTCTCGGTTTACACTGTGACTCTTCTCTTAGGGTTCTCTATCTGTCAGTGTGCACTATCCATCGGTGTTTGTTGTCACTTGGTGTATACTGAACTTTAATGCATTACTGATAACATAACCATTATTCTTTTGGTTCTTTGAAGTCTTTGACAATATGAATATAACCAATCACATTATATCAAATTGACATCAATGACAATACAATACATTAACTGATTTAATGTCTTGCATTAAATTTCAGCATCTCGGTGATCATCAACTTAACAAATTCAAGCATTCAATCAATTATAGTTCATTAATCTTTCCCTTTAGCATTGATGGAAACATACTACATACTACTAATACATTATGAAATATATCAGTTGTAGTTCATCAAACTTTACCAAACTTATTGTTCTATAACTAATACAAATGTTTGCCTCTCGGTAAGCTCTTCTAGCTTAGATTTGATTCTTGCAGAGTACTTTCTTCAATCTTCATTCCCTTCATTGGATAGATGTTGCATCTTCTAATTCTGTCTCTCCCTTTGATTTAGAATCTTCTATTTACGATCTTTTCTCTTTGATGGATATCTCTTTTTCCTTTGACAACAATTTGTTTCGTTGAATACTTCTCTCCCTTTGGATATTCTCTCCCTTATAATGTTCTTTACTTTGATGGATATTTCATATAGATATAATCTCTCCCTTAAGTCATCTCTCCCTTTGACAACAATGCCAAAGTCATTTCTCTTTATTTTAATATATTCCTTGAATTTCCTTTCCATCATCAGAATAGCTCTGTATTAGCCAAAAATATCTCTGGTGTTCGGTGTAGATAAGTACCTTGTTGTGTACAAATGTATCTTTGCAGTCCATCTCTTTGCTTGCATCAACATTAATGATCTTCTGATTGTGTGTAGGATGATGCAACCTCCTAGTCAACTTAGTGACTAATAGACAAGGGTCAGACCCCTAGTTTCTTTCTTAGGTACTCAAATGTATCTTTATGCAATGGTGTGATGAATATATCTGTTAATTATTCCTTGGATTGAAAATATTCCAATATCACATCTTTCTCTTGCACTTGTTCTCTTAAGTAATGATACTTGATAGCAATATGCTTAGTCTTAACATGCATGACTGGATTCTTTGAAATGTTAATTGCACTTGTATTATCACAATAGATAATCACTGGTTTAAGAATTTTCATATTCATACCTTCTAGTAATTGCTTGATCCATGCAATATTAGATAAATTTGCAGCAGTAGCCACATATTCTACTTCTACAGTAGATTGTGGGATGCATCCTTGCTTCTTATTGATCCATGTGACAAGTATGTCACCCATGAAGAATTCTCCTCCAGTTGTGCTTTTCCTGTCATCTAATTTTCCAGCCCAATCAGCATCTGTATAGACCTGAAGCTCAAATTTGCCTTGTCTTTTATAACATAAGCCATAGTCCTCAGTATTCTTTAGATATCTCAAAATTCTTTTGACAACAATCATGTGTGATTCCTTGGGATTAGCAGAGAATCTTGCAACTATTCCAACTGCATGTGCTATATCTGGTTTAGTATAAATAACATACATTAGTTTTCTAATCATTGATCTATATAGGGTTTGATTTACCTCTTTTGACTTATCTTCCTTTGTCAGCTTGCATCTGGTTGCCATAGGTGTTCCAACTGGCTTGGAGTCTTCCATCTTGAATATCTTGAGAACTTCCTTGATGTATTTGGATTGAATGATGTATATGCCTCCATCTTGTTGAAGAATCTGTAGACCAAGAAAGAATTTGATCTCCCCAAAATTTCACATCTCAAACTCTTTGCTCATTTAATTAGGAAATGATTTTCATAACATATCATTGCCTCCAAATATTAGATCATCAACAAATATTTCAGCAATCAAAATGTTATCATCAGTATCTTCTTTTAAATATAGATTGATGTTTTCTTTGGTTCTTACAAATCCAATACTTATGAGATAGGAGTGAGGTATTTCATACCATGCTCTCAGTTCTTATTTCAATCCATATAAGTCTTTGTGTAGTCTACAAACCATGTTTCTTTTGTTAGGATCAACAAACCATTCTGGTTGTTCAATGTATACCTCTTCCTCTAGTATTCTATTTAGGAATGCAGATTCGACATCCATTTGGTATACCTTGAATCCTTTGTTTGTAGCATAAGAAAGTTGAATTATGACTCCTAGTTTAGCAATGGGTGCAAAGGTTTCTCCATAGTCAATAACTTCTTCTTGTGGACATCCCTTGCAAACTAATATTGCTTTGTTCCTTGTGACTTCTCCATTCTCATTCAGCTTGTTTCTGAATATCCATTTGGTACCGATGACATTTTTATCTAGTCTTGGTACTAGTGTCCATGTTCTATTCTTCTCTATCTGTTCTATCTCTTCATTCATAGCACTGACCCATTCTTCATTTTCAAATGCAGTATTAACAGATTTAGGCTCAAAATCACAAATTAAACATCTAGTGTTCAGTGACTTACTTCTTGTTCTCATTCCAACCTTCTTATCTCTTATGATCTGGTTTTGTGGATGGTGTCTTATGACATACTTGGCAAGTATCGGTTCACCTTTTTTTTCATCATTTTGATCATCGTCTTGACCTTCATTCTGATCTCCATCACTCGGTACATCATCTTGAGCGATTTCTTGATTTTTGGTATTTGCAACCTAATGCTCGGGTGCATAGTTCTGTTTCTTAGGAGTGATACACTGTTTCTCAGGTAGAGTGTCAGGTTGTTCACTATAAAAAAACTTGTTGTAGTCTTTTGGTTCTTTCCTTCTTCATTTTTCTCTACAAATTCATCTATTTTGACATTTGCACTTTCAATTATTTTGCTAGAGGTTTTGTTAGGACATTTATAAGCCTTTCTCTTGGTAGAATACCCTAGAAATATTCCTTCTTCACCTTTGGATTCAATATTTCCATTTATTTCATCTTTCAAGATATAACATTGACCACCAAAATTTTTGAAGTAACTTACATTGGGTGTGTATCCATACCATAGCTCATAGGGTGTCTTATTTGTGTCCTTTTTCAATTGAACTCTGTTCAATGTGTAGACAACAGTACTAACAGCTTCCATCCATAATGTTTGAGTGATGCTTTTCTCAATCATCAGTGTTCTGGCACAATCAACAATTGATTTGTTCTTTCTCTCAGTAATCCCATTCTGTTGTGGTGTTCTTGGTGCAGAAACCTATCTTTGAATTCCATGCTCATTTCAAGAGTTAGTGAATTCATCAGAAATAAATTCCCCTCCTCTATCTGATCTTAAGCATTTTAGTTCCTTACCACTTTGTTTTTCTACAATAGCTTTATACCATTTAAACATCTTGAATCCTTCTGACTTTTCTTTTAAGAACATAACTATCATCATTCTAGAATAATCATCTACAAAGAGAATGAAATATATATCTCCATAGTGGCTCTTTTTTCTCATGGGTTCACATAGGTCAGTATGGACTAATTCTAGAATGACATTAGATGTGTAGATTTTTCTCTTGAAACTATACTTTGTCATTTTACCTTTTTTCCAATTCTTACACATGACATAGTCGGGTTTTGACATTCTCGGTAAGCCTCTTACTTTTATTTTATTGCTTATCCTAACCATGTTGTCAAAATTCACATGACATAAACTTTTATGACACAACCATATGTCTTTGTTTCTAGCCATTAAAAAAGTGGTGTTAATGTCATCAAGATAGAATAGGTTACCTTTTTTCTGTTCACTAGTTCCGATCAAACTTCCTAATTCATTGAAGATCTTTGCCTTCTTGTGCTCAAATGCAACTCGGTGATCTGTGTTATTTAGCTATGAAACACTCAATAGGTTATATTTAAGTCCTTTTACCCAGTATGCATTTTCACATCTGATTAGATTATTCAACATTATGGTTCCTTTACCTTCGACCAGACCGGGTGAGTCATTACCCATTCTTACTGATCCACCATTATAATACTCAAAAGTTTCAAACTTTTCCTTATCTCTAGTCATGTGGTGAGTACAACCACTATCAATAATCTAGAAATCATTATTACTAACCTTAGATATGAGTGGAATCTGTGCTATGACTTTGGTGCTGGTGGTCTTTCTTTCTGCTTTCTTTCCAGCAGTTTTGTGTTTTTTGTTCTCTATGTAATTGTTGCCAAATCTGGGTTTTGACCCATTGTTGACTGTTCCCCTTTTTTGGGGACAGTCTGTTGCTCTTTGGGCTTTCTTGCCTATCCTCTCTTTGCTTTGTTAAAGGGTTTCGGGGTTCCCTTCAAAACCTGCTTTTACCTTAATCAAAAACCTTAGATATGAGTGCAGTTTCTACATTCCTTTCCTCTTCATTTGAATCATCTTTCATAGCAACAAATACCACTTCAATGTCTTCATCAAATTCGGTGTTAGTATTGTAAGCTTTGTTCTCAGCCAGGTAACAATATTTCTTCCCTTTTTCCTTTTATTCTTGGTTGTCTCTTTTGTTAGATTGTTGGTTGCTTCGGTAATCTATGTAATCACCTCTGTCAAACTTTTTTTCATATGATCTATCACTATTTCTGTCTTCTTTTCTTTTGTTAGGACATCTAGCAGCAAAGTGTCCAATCTCTTTACAATTAAAACATACAAGTGGTAGTTTACCTTTGCCTCTCTGCAATCTTCTAGCCATTAGTGCTTCAATCTCATCAAGATCTTGGTCATCACTATCACTTTCTGTTAGAATTAATCTTTCCTTGGTTGAAAATATGTAATTAAAAGGATAAACCAAGGTATCCTTATTTGTATTTGTCCTCTAGTCCAAGTAGGAGGACATGTGACTATTTTGTAATTCCTTTAATAAGGAATATAGATATTCCTCCTTAAGAGGAATCACACATTTGTCACACACACAATATGAATGTGGCATCCATAGGAGAAGGGAGTTACATGCAAACTCCTCCACTCATCTCTACTTAAGAGATGTCTCTCACACACTTGCTTCAATAATCTTCTCCTCTCTCTCTCAATCTCTCATTTCTCTCATTATTGTATTGAGCTTATTGCTCTCATCCATAGGCTTTTTGCCATATTCTTATTCACAAAGGGGTTTTTCTTTTCTTTTACCCTTACCAAAATCTCTTGGCTCTTTGTTGGATTCTTGGAGTTTCTCATATGCTTAATGGTTGATCTTGATATCTTTATCTCACTTTTGGTTTATGGTAAAATATTCTTGCATTTCACTTTCTTGGATTACTTCATGTTTATGTTTTCATTATTTTAATACTTCTTACATGGTATCAGAGCTATCTAATCCTTGTTTAAGTGTTTTGTAGGAAGGTGCCATTCAAAGGAGCAAGCTCTCCTTGTTAATCTAATATTTGTTTTGCAGGTTTTTTGCATCT
>MU228500.1:824936-835790 GCA_018584345.1 Thuja plicata
TACATGGTATCAGAGCTATCTAATCCTTGTTTAAGTGTTTTGTAGGAAGGTGCCATTCAAAGGAGCAAGCTCTCCTTGTTAATCTAATATTTGTTTTGCAGGTTTTTTGCATCTAACATTTTTTTTTCTCTTTTTTGTTTCAAATCTAACCTTTTTTGAATCTAATCTCTTAGTTCTGGATGGCTTGCTGCCAGATCTAAGTACTTATCTCACCTTTTATCTGTAGGCTTTAACTATCGGCTATCTTCTCATTTTTTGTTGCAGATTTATCTATAATATACACATTTTTCTAACATTTTTGCAGTTTCAAATTATTATTCTTACAAGATTCAACAAGATATCTAACTTTTTTTCTTTGTGTTCATCTTTTTATCGCTCATATTTCTCTACAGGTTTCACTTATTTCTGTTAATATATCTCTATTTACTTGTATCAGCAACATATAGTTATAGATTGAACAGTATTAAAGCAAGTTCATTTCATTATCTTGCTGTCATTTCATCCCCTAGCAGCTCTGTCCATTTATTCTAAATCTTTGCATTCCATATAGATCTGTATCTCTACACGTTTGTGACTCTTTCTTCATATTTGTCGTTGAATTAGAATATAAAGAAACAAAGAACATTGTATCTGCTCAAAAAATGCATCTTCATGTGCATCCTTGGCATGAAGATTTGATACCTCTACATGTTTGTAGGGCTAAAAAACTGAGATTTGATACCTCTACATGCGCAGCACATAGCAACAACAGAATTTTGGAAGTGTGAGAATATTGGAGAATTTGTATGGTGTATGGACGTTGTTGTATTTTAGAGAAATCTATTTAAGGTCTATTTTAGTGCGGTAAACCATTGTAACAATTCATTGATAGAAGCTTGAGGAGGTATAACATCTAACTTTTCTATGAAGGTCTATTTGAGGGCAACAAATTATTGTAACAGCTCATGAGATAGTGGCTTGAGGAGGAACAACACCCCTCCCTTCCTTCACAGCAGACTCACCATCACAGCAGACTTGCGCAGCAATCAGCTCTGTCTTCTTTTTTTTCCTAGCAGCTATGTCCTCACATCACATAGCTTTATTACCATTTCCTTGCACAGCTTTATATTACCAATTCATTTTCCATTTCATTTCCTCCTCCTTGCGTAGCATAGCTGCTGGTCTTCTCCTTGCGCAACATAGCATATCCATACCTTGCGCAGCTTTTGGGCATCAATCAGCGTTCAGTTATATTAAGTTACAGCTTCTTTTTTCAACTTCTGAGCTTTCATTTTACATCTTCCTGCTCAATTTCTCCTTTCCTTAGCGTAGTCTGTCTTAATCATCTTATTTTGTCTGATTTAAAACAGGTTATATCAGCATCTCTTGCTTATTGCGCAGCATTTGATAGTTCAAGTTTAAAGTTTAAGTTTCAAATTCTATCTTTGGCATCTTACTTAATCATTCTTGTATCTTTTTTAACACTTGTCTTCAACTTTCATCCTTTGTGCAAGTTACAAAGGCAGTTGTTCATCAATATCTGTCTATTATTCTGTTTTATTTGTAGTTTCTCTCTGCATATTCTCTGATTTAGTTTATTAATCAATCTAATCTTAGTGAAGTTGAATACTCTTTGGCCAAATTTGTAATTATCGATATCAATTTTAATTTTGATAATCAAATTTGTAATTACTTGGTAATGTAATTCCTTTTCATTACTTTAATTCATTCACAACTAATTTAAATTAATTCAAATCTGTTAAATAGTTCATTTTTTAATTTAACAATTTGTTCATTTTTTTTATATAAAGGTAAAAAGTTTAATCGTCAATACTTTTTTTCCACTCCATATTATTTAATATCGCTTCACTTTTAAGTTATTCATTTCATTTCTCATCAAATTCAATTATTGGTTATGTATTTCGTTCAAATTAAAAATTGTTTCACCATTTACATTAAATTTGTTTTAATTTTTTTTTTTCTTTTATTCACCTCTTATATTAAGAGTTAACATTAAGTAAATCTTCTTTTTCTTAATCTTGCACATTATTTTTACACTGTTATTTACTTTTTGTAAGTTAATTTGATCAATTTATCATGTCTTCAGCTTTCATCATTTCTCATAGTGTGTTTATGAATTGATTTACTTATTTTCAAAGAAGATTTGAATGCAGACTCAATAGATGGTAAGACACTGTTAAAGTTATTCATCTCAAATGAAATCAGTCTACCAATCAGACTATCTAGAGTCACATTATTATTTTCTACTACTCTCATTTCTTGTATAGCAGATACTCTAATAGCATAAACAAGCAATAAGGTTCTTAGGATTTTACTTACCACTATTTCTTCTTCAACACTACTACATTTGGGGCCAAATTTTGTTAGAAACTTTTGACGGATAATTTTTTTTAATGAATTTGGTGTTTTTTTTTTGTAATAGGCCCCGATGGTGTCAGTATTCTGATGGGTTTTAAATAGACCATCAGGATTCTGACAGTTTCAGGGTATAGATGAAAACAAAAAGTGAAACGCCCAAATCATTTTTATTTTGATTGCAACGAAAAGGAGTGGGAGAAAACGCGCGGGTGAAAGCTGAGCGCAAGAGAAGGTATGTGATCTCTTCATCTTCATTGCATTGCATTTTATTTGATCATGAATGGTCTTTGAAATGACCACATTCTACTCGTGTCATGCCCTAGGCCATGCTTTATCTCTATTATTTGATGTTATGGTGCTTGTGCTCAAGAATATCGATTCACCATTTTGAAATGTTTGAATTCATGTTTGTTGATATTACTGGCACGTTTAATGATGCCATTGTATATTGCTAAGATGCTCACTGAAATGACCGCATTCTACTGGTGTCGTGCCCTAGCCCGTGCTTTAAATCCATTATTTGATGTTATTGGTGCTTGTGCTCAAGGATATCAATTTTTTTGAAATGTTGACTGTGGTTATCAAATGAACAACCCGTGAGCTTCTAGCTAGGATCCATTTGTATTGATAGCTTAGTGCATCAAATGTATTGTATCATTCATAGTTGAGACTTTGCTAAAAGGAAATAGGACAAAGAACGATTTTGATTTATGCAGATTTATACCCTAGAGAAGTATATATAGATTTATGGATGCAGTTGCAAGATACATAGCAGTCGATAATTCACAAGAAATCCATGCATCCAATTTGAATAGAGATTAATACAAAAGAAATAGGGTACTCCAATGGCCTAATAATCTAGACCTTGACCGTCCCCTCAACCAGTGACCCTTCAAAATTGGGTTATCATGCAATCAATGAGTGATCCTTTTGTTGTGTGTGTCATGTGCTTACTCTTGCATTTCCAATTCTGTAATGTGATCATGTTTTTTATTGTCTTCCCCGGATCATATAGTATTATATATATTTTTCTCTGTTAGGCCGCCATGTTGAAATGCAACAATCACTTCATTACAAAATTTTGAACCTGTCTATTTTTATTGTGATTAGATTGAAGCAAACACGTAAGAAGATTGGTTTTGTTTCATCTCATTCAAAAATTATTATGCCACAATTTTTCCTTATGCTTCAGTAATCCAATGTATGTGCAGGGTACACTAAAACATGGTAGTCATTGCAGTAAAGAAGTTAAAATTTAAACCAATCTATGTGCAAGATATTAGAATTTGAATCAATAATTGTTAGTGCATTCAGAAATTTAGTAGTTTGCAAAGTTATGTTTGCGAAAATGTGATGTCGTGATAAATTCTAGGGCTCTATTATATTCTGCATGGATTAAAAAAATCCTAATTTGAGGTAAGGCTATGGATTGTAATTTTTTTGTATTTTATTTTAGTTTTCCCTTGCCCCAGTTATGAATCTGGCACTTTGTATTACGTCATAAAATTTAGATGCACCCAAAGTCACCATGTAAATCCCTAGTCTTGGAACCATAAATGACATATTCTAGAATTGTTTGCGTTTTCTAAGCTTCAGCCTTAGCAATAGTTATGTCAGTTAGGTGCTAGCCAAGAGTATTTTTCTTCTTCTGAGTTTTAGCGAACCATTTTGTATCATATATATGTTGAATATAACACCCACACCAATTTACAAGCATAAAAAAGAGATGCATTCAATAAATCACGTACATAAACAAGAGACACATTAACTTTTTGATTGAAATTTTGGTTAGAAGTGAAGAGAGAAAAAATTGGATATGTCAAAAGATATGGTTACCTCAAATACCACTTAAATCTAGGTCCAATTACCATTTTTTTTTCACTTTCTTTCACATGTTTTCTATAATTTGATATTTTATTGGTTTGAAGACAAGATCTGTAACTATTTATTTTCATTTTTCCTATTGCTTATATCTTTGATTAGAATTCAAATAAGAATGGAGGTGATGATGGTGATGAGTTGAGAGATATAAATTTGGACATAGTAGTGAATATCATGAGCATTCTCTTTATATCACCAATATGTACTATGGCTCTTTCTTATTTCATTATTTATGATTTGTGTATGGTTAGACCCCATGCCTTTTTAATTAGAGTTTATGTACAATTTTTTCTTCTAATAGGCGGAACAAAGAAAAGCAGTTTATATTATTGATGTCCATGACCCATCTACATAATTATTAATCTTGATGATCACACATAATGACAAGCCAACCGATCTAGTGCATTTAAAATGGACTATTTTATTTATAGTAAAAAGTTTCAACCTATACTTAAACATCAACATTATACATTGAGCAACATACAATACTATCTAATTGCTTAGTTGATTGTCATCATCCTCCTGATTTTGTATACATTTTAAGCTTGTATTACAATATCATATATATATAGAAGCTACCTTCTAGTATGTTAACTTACACATACTTTTCTATCGGCGTAACCTTTGCATCCCTTTCTGTTGCAAGTGCTAGTAGATAATCTAAGTGAAGAAGGATCATGCCAGACAATCCAAGTGAAGAAGGTAATGGGGATACAATCAATAGATTATGGTTTAACTTGAAAAGAAAAGGCGATGGAAAATGTTATTGTCCCTGCAATATTTGTAAGGGCTTAAACACTAGAAGATTGCTAATCAAAACATCTAAGAGACATTGTAGGGATAGTGGTCACATTGAAGGGGGGTTTGATTATCATCAATTGGTAAGTTTTTCATTATATTTATTTAACAATATATATATATATATATATATATATATATATATGAAATACACTTGATGATGAGATCATTATCATGGTTTATTTGTGTTCATCATTTTTATATAGGTCAACCTCCCCATGGGAGTATGTAATATGGACCATGGAGGTGCAAATATGGAGAATATGGCTTTGGAACTGGAGGATCATGGAGGTGTGAATATTGAAGTTGAAGATTATCATCCCATGGAAGATGACGATCATGCGCTAGATAACACATTTGAAGATGATGGTACTAATACATTGATCCATGACACATTTGGTACTAGTGCAACTGATGATGATGATCAGGATGATGTTGATGTCATCCATGATATACCTCTACTTGATAAGGCAGCCACAACCCTTTACGAAGGCTCCCAAACAACTCTTCTCTCTGTTGTATTGTTGTTGTTGAACTTGAAGATTATGAATGGTTTATCCAACATAACAATGTCACGTATGCTAAGGTATGTCATATATGTCATTATAGTAATTAAAGGGTGAAAAATGTACCATAAATATTGTTAATATTAACAGCTTATATTTTTTCTATAGATTGATAGGTGAGTTTTTGTTACCACCATCAAAGATTCTCCCTCACTCATACCGAGAATTATGTGCCACTATGAAAGATATTGGAATAGAGTATCAAGCAATAGATGCTTGTCCCAATGATCATATTATTTATCATAAAGAACATGAATTTAAAATACAATTCCCTGAATGTCATACGAGTAGATATCGAATAGATCAAATAACAAAAAAGGTGCCTCACAAGGTTCTTTGTTACATCACCATTATACCACGTTTGCAAAGATTTTTCAGGTGTAGTAGCTTGGCACAATTTATGGATTACCATGCACGCAATAGGAGTCAAGATGACATTATTCAAATGTCTACGGATGGTTATGCATTTAAGGGCATAGAGGAAAAGTGGCCGCACTTTATCGAAGAACCTCAAAATCTCAAGCTTTCATTGGCAGCAGATGGTGTCAATCCATTTGGAGAGCTAAGATCCATTTACTCTGTTTGGCCTATTTTTTTCATCAAAAATAACATTCCTCCATGGATGTCAATAAAGAGGGAGCACATTATGATGGCAATGATTGTTCCAAGTATTTGATCATTTAATAGTTATCTGCATGTAATTATAAATCTTACAGTAAAATGGTCACAATAATTATGTAATATTGTTGTTCATTCAAGTAGGTAAATACCAAGTTAAAGATATGAATATATATATTGAGCCTCTTATCGATGAGTTGGTGGAGTTATGGAATGGTGTCACTATATATGACATCTCAAGACTAATAGGACACAGACAAGTTCAATTCCATGCAATGCTTGTATGGACAATACATGATGCCCTAGGGCTAACACATTTTTCTTGTAGGTCTTCAAATAAAGGAAAAATTTTCATGTCCAGTTTGTGGTCCAAAGATGAAATCTCGTCATTCAAAAAGTTTAGGAAAGAAGGTGTTTGATGAGCATAGACACTTTCTCCACAAAAATCATAACTATTGAATTACCGAAAACATCGTTTCAATGGGAAAGAAGAGATTACATCTAAGCCACGAAGAATGACACCTCACCTATGGAAGTTGGAATATAATAGAATTAATCATCAAGGTACTACCATTCTACCTAATGGTTTATTTTTGGAATTTGTATATTTATATTGTGTTTTGTTTGTTGATTATGTGATTGATGATCGCGAATGTCATCAAGGCAATACTACTGAGCACCTTCCAAAGGGACTAAAAAGTTATCCCAGACAATTTAGTAGGTTTCCCTACTACGAGAAACTACAAATTGTACATTTGTTTGATACTATGCATATTAGAAAGAATGTAACAGAGACATTATGGAAGATATTGGATGGAAGACGTGATAAAGAAAAAATTGTCAAAATTTGTAGCGACATTCATGAATCCAATCATGTAATGAAAAATTTTATTGGATCAAATAGAAATGGAGAACAGATTAATATAAGTGGCCTTCCTTGGTTATTAACAGAGCAACAAATTGATGCCATAAAAGAAGTCATATAAAAAATTTGATTTCCCACAGGATTTGCTGCGAACATAAGCAGTACCGTATCAAA
Source organism: Thuja plicata (assembly GCA_018584345.1). NCBI lineage: Eukaryota > Viridiplantae > Streptophyta > Pinopsida > Cupressales > Cupressaceae > Thuja > Thuja plicata. The sequence continues at coordinate 832,197 of MU228500.1, forward strand.
GAAAAGTGAATTTGGACCAGGGTTGAAAACGCATGATTGACATACCTTTATCAAGGTAAGTCATGTTCTTTTGTATTTACAATATATTTGTAAACTACATGTACTTCTCATTGTATCATGTGAGAAAAGAATGACATGATTATTTTTATAATTATTATAGTACGTGCTACCCCTATCTCTCCCAGATAACTTCGACAATAACATCAAACAAGTGATATATGATCTTGGAAAATACATGAGGTAAGCAATGATATCTATTAAATTTGTTGTATATATTGTAAAGTCTCGTATTTATATATTTTTGTGTCTTGAATGTCTTGTAGGTGGTTGTCATCTAAAGAAAATCATAAAGTAGATATAGAATATTGGAAGAGAATAATTCCTCATCTAATGTGTGAAATGAAAAAGTGTCTACCTTCAACCTTTTTCAATGCACAAGAACACTACCTCATACACCAAGTTGAGGAGATTAAATTGTGTGGACCCATACACACTCGGTCAATGTGGATGGTTGAGAGGCACCTGAAATTTTTTAAGGCTTTGGTTCGGCAAAGAGCACATCCTGAGGGTTCTATGGTGGAGGGATATATGGTATACCAGACTATGGTGTACGTTACTGAATATATTTCTAAGCTTGCAGCAAAGATCGATATAGATCGCATTTGGGATCTCGACACCATTAGAAAATTTGAAGGGGAGTACTTGGTGGGGAAAGGTAGAATGAGGAAAGTGGGAGGTAATAAATTATAAGATGTTATTGTAGCTATTAATTAATTCTTAATCTTCAAAATTAATCGGTTGTAAGTCGTCTATTTATTTTTTGTACAGCTGCTCGAGAGTGGGATGCAATACATTTGTATATTGCAAACAATCAAGATTGGATGATAGTATGGATTGAACGATGTCATCATTTAGGTCACACATTAACATGGGAAGTTGTGTCTTCATTGGTTAATGAAGCTCACCCTAATGGAGATCCAAATGTTACGCAAAGGGAAATAGATTTAGCACATGGTTTAAGAGATTTCTAGGTATGTATAAATTTGTTAATCAACCCTACGTTTATGAATAACTGATGCAATAATTTATACATGATTGACATATTTTTGCAGGTCAAACACCACAAGGCTATGTTTTGCAATGGTCATAAATTTCACATCAAAAAGTTGGATGACACAAAGAAAACTTGTGATTCTAGGATAAGTGCAGTCTTTCAGGTGACTAATATTTCATCTAGAAATGACTAACATCCTCAAGACTCTGAAAATTGATAATATGGCATTTTGGATGATATACTTGAGTGTGACTTTAATTCCTTTAGATTAGTTCTATTCATCATCAGATGGTATAGGCTACGACTTAATCAAAATGATCTTGATAGAACTATTATTGAACATGACAATGGATTTCCAATGATTAATACAAGGTGGTTTGAGTCAGTTGGGATGAGCCCTATGTTCTTCCAAGCCAATGTGAGCAGGTATTTTACTCAGAGGTTCCACATAAATCAGGTTGGTCATTTGTTGTTAGACATGATCCAAGAGGAAGGTCGATGAGGTATAATGCGATGGAAGAAGAAGATTGCGAACAACTAGAAGATGATGTAGATGATGATCATGAACAACAGTTAGTTGATGATGTTCTTGACGCAACTTTTCTTGAATAAGAAGAAGAAGATGATGATGATGATGATGCTACTGATGATGATGATGATGATGATGATGATGCTGATTTTGATGCTGATGATGATGATGATGATGATGATGCTGATGTTGATGCCGATGATGACGACGAGGACACTGACGATGGTGGTGATGATGTCAACAACAACGATGATCATGGTGATGAGTTGGATGAAGATGAAGATGAATGACATGAATGAAATGTATAGTTATGTGATCACTGCTTAATATATTTAATATTGATTTCTTGATTGAAATGTGCAGTTATGCGATCAATGCTTAATCTAATTAATTCATGATGTACCTTTTAATGTTTTTAATTCATATGGGATGCTTATGGTTTTTAACATACTTACTATGTGTTTTTGAGTATATGTATCATGAATTTTTTAGCTAACATAAGATAATTGAATTACATATGTAGGTACCCAAACTCCTTTCACGAGCATCTCACACAGTCTCATGGATCGACAGGTATAAGTCAATACACCCTATAAAGATTAATGTATTTCACAATTTGCAAAATATCTCGTATTACTTGCTATCTCTCTCATTTGATGGAGTGCAGGTAGCAACAAATAGGTATTTGTCAGATGTGTCTTCCTCGAGCGAAGGAAATATAGGAATGGAAGAAGAAAGTGAGTCATGTAGTATGTCTGAATTAGGAAGATCAACTAGAGGTCAAAAGACAAAGGAAATTCAATAAACGCATGAAATTTTTCCTTTCTCATGGGGTCATGTTCTTATGATGATGAGAGCAAAGGCGACATCAAGGTGCCCTCTAGGTACCAATATCTGCAGAAATAATGGGTCCCCAATGAACTTCCTCAAATAAACACTGATTTTAGTGTTAAAGGCAAGATATATCACATTGCACTATCGTCAATACATGGTTTGAGCCTATTTTCCATGGATGGCATAAAGGTCTCTTACAACAAAGTTGTCGAATTGATGGAGTATGTTGGACCTTGTTACGATTACAAAAGTTGGATGCGAATTGTTCAATATAAAAAAAGTATGCATAGGTATGCACTCTCGGCAAATTATATTCAACAAAAAGACAATGACCAAAGTAAAAGAGTGGCTATATACATTGACGGAAGGCAAAAAGCATCAGGGAATATTGTAGGTTTTATAAATAGCACGCGACCTCTGTCAACTATTAAGAAACCCAATAGCATATTTGAGGCAAGCAAGGGAAATTGTGTATTTGTATGTGCGATAAAATCAATATGTACAGGGGAAGAGCTGCTTATTGATTAGAATTTAAATCATATAGATACAAATAATGTCACTATCATGGGGATGCAGGTACATACTATGTACCATTAAATAATTGAGCTTTTTTTCTAGCCACATTTAGAGAGTCTCCTCACCATCCACCTCATCTCCATCATCATATTCTAATGATATTTATTAATCTAGTCCTTTCTAATTATTGGTTAAATTTAAATAATAACACAGGGCCACAATATGGAGCAACCACATAGAGGGGACAATGATGATCCTGCATGCACTTCTTCCCAGCAGGTAAACCTCTTTGTTATTGTACTACACCTTAGATAGAAGCAACATGTTAAATAGTGTTTTTTATTATATTGTTTTCATCACTGTATCAGATTAATTCTAATAATGTTACTAATACTATTGTCACAGACAGGTGGTCAGTAGAGAAAGGGAAAGGAACCCGCAGTCCCTCAGGAGGAGTCCTTTGACGAGGACCTAGATGTTGATTTCAATATTTGTGATGACCTGGCCTCTGCAATTAAAAATGCCTCCAAAAAATTGGAAAAAGAGTGGCTCAATTGGCATCTATATTCCCTTCGACTCCTGAGTCACAAAAGAGGGCAACTGAATTGATGCACCTATCTCAAAATTACAGAGTAAGTATTAATGTAATTTTTAATTATAA
>MU228500.1:879234-901451 GCA_018584345.1 Thuja plicata
AGCTAAATATATAATGAAAAGAGAATATGGAGAGACAGAGAGAGATATAGAAGTATAATGAGGTACATACATGGATGGGAGAGGGATAGAGAGACAATGAAACAAACAAATAGAAAAAGAGGGATAGAAATATATTTGAAGAGAATGAGTAAATGAGGCAAATGTAGAGAGATAGGTAGGGGATAGGGAGGGAGTGTGGGAGGGAGAGATAGAGAGAAAGGAGATAAAGAAGGAGGGAAGAGAAAGGGAGAGAAATATATGTAGAGGGTATATGAGAGTAAATAAGAGAGAGAGAGAGAGAGAGAGGTAAATATATAGATATAAAGGGATAAAGGATGATAGGGGAAGATATATAGCGTAGGGAGAGAGATAAGCATAATTAATGACAAATTATAATACTAAAAAGAATTTAACCCTAACCCTAATATTAAATATAAATATACCCTAAAATTAGGACTAAATCAAAACCCAAATTGAATTATAACCCTACCCCTAAATATAATTAAACCCTATACCTAAGACTAAACCAAAACCCAAATTGCATCCCAAGCTTAAATAAATCATTAATCCTAAGAAAAAAACTAAACCAGCTTGAGCCTAATTGTAACACAAAAACAAATTAAACATTAACCATAAACCTAAACCAAATTATACCCTAATCCTAACACTCAAACCATATTGAACCCTAACCCTAAACGACCTTGATCCTTAATCCTAAAACCAAATTCAACCTTAACCCTTAGTCTAACTAAACATTTAAACCAACTTTAAATTCTACCACTAACTTTGATTGTATACATATTCCTGAACCTGACACTAAACTAAATTAAACATTACCCCTAAATTTAATTGTATTATAACCCTAACTTTAAACAACAACCCAAATTTTAGGCCTGGCCGTAAAGCTAATTCAATAGTACACCAACTTACAACATTACCCCAGTCCTAGACAAAATTTAACCCTAAGTCCAATGTAAAAACATATTGAACCCCAACCCTTACACTAAAAGTAATTAAACCCAAACCCTAAAGCTAAATGAATATTAAACCAAATTGAAACCTAATCATAAACTAAAATAGTGTAACACTAACATTAAAAAAAAATAAAACCCTAATTAAATCTAACTAAGAACTAAACTAAATTTAACCCTAAACCTAAACCTAATTATATCCCAAACCAAATTAAACCATTAATCTAAACTAAATTAAACCCAAATCCTATACAAAACTAAACCCTAACTATAAGACAACCAAATAGAATGATAATTGAAAACCTAATTGAATATTAAACCAAATTGAATCATAATCCTAAACCAAATTATACCTTAAAGCTAACACTAAACCAATTTGAACCCAAACTGTTAACCAAATTATACACTAAAACAATCTGGATGCTAAGTTACTAAATTCAATTACAGTCCTAAACCTAAATAAAAACAAAGACAAACTTAATAGTAACCCTAAACCAAATAGAATCATAATCTCAAGACTAAACTAAATTGAATCCTTAGCCTAAACCAAATTGAGCTATAACGTTAACCTAATTAAAAATTAAACCAAATTAAACTCTAATCCTAATAGTAAACCAAATCAATCCCTATTACTAAACCTAATAAAAATAATAAACCGAATTGAATCCTAACGCTAAGACTAATCAAACACTTAGAAACCAATGTCCCAAAAGGGGGTTGAACGACGTGGTCACAACAACACAACCACCACTTAACCAACACACCAAGTTATTAAACCAAATAGAATCATAACCCCCACAATAAATCAAATTGAACCCTAACCCTAACACAAATCAAATTAAACTCATAACCTAAACTAAATTAAATGAAAATCCTAAATGAGTCTAAAACCTAACTATAACACTAAAGTAAATTGATCCCAACTTTTAACCTAAACCTAATTAAGAATTAAAATAAATTAAACACTTAACATAAACTAAATCATACCAAAATAAACAAAAGTTATTAATTTTTATTGTCATATATCTGAAACCCTCCTCTGGGATGTGTTAATTCATAATAAATAAATTATTAGACACAAATTACTAAGATTCCTTTAAGTTGCAACTATGTATTGTGAATGCTACTAGAATATATATTAAATAATATATATAGAAGAAATCGAGAGATATCGAGGCTTCAATTTGTTTAAATGATTAAAGTTATATTTATCAAATATTGAAAAAATTGAAGCCTCGATATCTCTCAACTTCTTTTACATATATTATTTAATATAGGATATACATTGGTTTAGGTTTTGATCCTTAAAATAAGGTCTTGCTGTAATGGTAATCATAACCAAATGATAAAATACCTACACTTATAGACACTGATAAAGTCTTCAGCAACATTATGGTATAGAGGGTTGGGGAAACAAATCCCTTGGATACTGCGATTTTGAGTATCAATATTAAAAAGTTAATAAAGAACAAGTAGAATAGTTGGTTAAGGAAATAGATGTTTACAAAGATAGGGAGGGGAGCCCTCATACTAATAAAAATAGTGAGTTGTACTAGCATTATAAGATACAACCTATTGGAGGTTGAGAGTACTAAAATTTGAAAAATGTTAGAAGAAATAGGTCAATATACTAATAAGGTTGTATATGATACAATGGCTAAACTTATCAAACATAGGTTAAGTGAAATGATGGCATACACTGAAAATTTTTGGAGAGCTTATGCAAGTACTTTTAGAGCTCTCAAAGAACATACCAGACTTGAGGAGAGGATAAATGAAAAAATGGATAAGATGAAACTTGAAGACTCTATGAATCCATAACGTTTCAAAGAAGATTATTGTTTTCTCAAGAAACATCAAGAATATCATGAGGAGCTTGTACAAGACATGAATTTCCTTGACAAGGAAGACACAAAGGGGATTCCAAACATTACTATGAAAATCAGGTCTTAAATTCACAAGAAAATATGTTAATATGACAAATCATTAACAAAGTATACATCAAGCAGTGATAATAAATATGAGAAAGTTGATAGTCTAATACTTCACCATATCTCTAGTCTCCCAAAACATATTATTATCATCACATATATAGATAACGATCATGAATATCTTGATCAAAAAAGGATATTAACAAAGACTTTTCTAATTTTTTATTGTAGAATATTGATTACCATTGACATCAATGACAATACCAAAGACATAAAAAAATAGAGAATAAGATCCAAGAGGAATTCAATAATAGTGAGCTCTAAAAATGTGGAGCAGGGAACATAGACTTCCATTGTACCAACCACTCATACGACACAAACTTCTTCCAGCATGCCATGCATTTCATCTTTCATTGGTAGCTACAATACCAAGATAGAATATGATGTGGTTTTAGGGGAAGTTTGAATGACAAATGCTGGAAAAAAAATTATGAGTTTTGTTTAAGGAAGCATGCCTTCAATAGTTCAAAAACCATCTACATTTGTCATTCCAAAAATACCTAGGCACCTACAAAAAGTAGTTATCAGGGACATGGAGACTGAATTTGGCATAGGTTGGTCTGTAAAGAAGGTAAAGCTATGAATGTATCAAATTTGCAAGTGATTTTGGTGCAACCAAACAAAGAAGATAAAAAAAACACATGAGCTAAGGGTCAAAAAATGCCACTAGATGTAAGTGTGAAAGTATAGAAAGAGCTTGTAAAATAATATGTGAAGTCTAAGGCATAGAGGAAGTCAAGTGAGGAGAGTACACAAGTATTTGAATTTTCTCATAAGATTATACTAAATTTGTTAAACAATTATTCAATTCTATTTGTGCATAGTTAAATTGAATTAGCATATGTTTCAGGATAAGGGCTCCAAGGCTAGGCTTGTAAAACTTTGCGCCACACGTCACATTGGCCGGAAAGGAATACAAACCTTGATCTTTGCATTTGTAGGTATATTTAATATGTTACATGATATTTTTTTATTTCCTAGGAAAAATTAAATGATTGAATATTAATTAGTACGTTCAATTTTTGTGAACTACAAACCTCAATGAGACATTAGTATAAGCATTTAAATCAAAACATGATAGAAAACTTGATAAAGCATGAAATAAATGACTCAAGAGAATCTCATCGCTCTCTATTCCTAAGGAGCTATTAAATTTACCTCTTAGTTGCAATCAATCTCACAAGTGACAACTTATAAAATAAGAAATGAAGCTATGATGAAGATATATGCTAAAATGGATGCAAAACTATGCTAAATGATGCAAGAACCATGAAAATTAAGCTATGAATTGAACTAATCTAAGCATGATAAAATATAAAATTGACATGATAACAATTCGTTTAACTATTCCATGTGTCATGTTTTGACAAGAGGATAAATATGGACGACATCGAAGGAAATTTGAAAAGGAAATGTTACAAAGCAAAAATTGGACCGATTTTGTAATCTGGATGAAGAACAAAGTATCAATAGTTGACTTTCAATAATATAGTTGGATATTGTTGTGTTAATATGTCAATTTTCATTTCTTCTTGTAGACTCCTAAATATTAATTAAATTAATAAATCATATATATTCATCTACCTATTTAATTTAGTCAATTAAATAGTTTCTTGTCTTGCTATTTAAGTGTAATTTAAATACTATCCCAATGTATTTCAATTTAATACATTTGCCTCACAAAATCCCTTTTCAATAAATTCATATTTATTAAAATTACCTCACACTCCTAACTCCTCTAAATTAGGATTAACTCAAATCTAATTTGAATATTAATCTAAACCTAGCCTAATCCTACCTATCCCACTTGCTAAACCTACCTTCTCACTCAATCATCCTCTAATCACACTTAAAAGGTGATTCCTAACCTTTTTAGTGTTAATGGATTGCTCACACATGTGTGAGAAACCAATCCCAAGGAAGCCACCCAACTTCCTAAATGCAACCACCTTCTTGTCCCCCACACATTTCCCTGAGGTTGCTCACACATGTGTGAGCAACCTTGAGCCACTCAAGCCTCAAATGCTCAAAATTGACCTCTCCTCTAAGCCTATGTATCCCTTATGTGGCTCCTATGTGGATGCCACATAGGTTCCAATTCATCCAAGCCCTTCTCTTTCCTCCAAAATTGTATAAATATGAGTCCTTTGTCCTTGCAAATAGCCTCTCATTTGTGCATTGTTATCATGCTAGAATAGATCTAGAATTTCATAGTTATTTTTATGCTTCTCAATATTAGTTCTTTCTTAATTCAATAGCTATCACATGTTAACATAATTGGTAAATGAGTCTTATTTGAATCTTGCATATCATTCTAGTTTAGCATTGCATTCTCATTTCCTCACTATAAGAAGCTTGAGATTAGCTTCTTCATGCTAGTTCTTGAGTTCTCTCATCATCAATTAGATGCATTTATAATCTTCATCCATAATAAAGTAAGCAATGACTTGGGGATTATCATAGTTATGTTTTTTTAGAGAGAACACATCCAAAATCCTTCTCATGAGAAAATCAAACAATTCTTAATAGGGTGCAACTTGTTTTAGCTTAATTCGATATTATGGAGTATTTCTTGTTGATTTGAGATTATTCATGATTTTTATATTTATATGTGCTAACCCACTAATTTTTGCATGTTTAAGGTTGATACCAACTAATTGAATATTTTCCCATGCACATTCTGGCACACCCGGTGGGACACATGTCCCTTAAATTTGTTAAAATTTCTACCATTTTTCCTCAAAAACATGTTGGATTCACGGGTCAACATCTCCATTTTGTGCACATCTACATAGACACTGGTTCAAAAATCAACGTCTACACAGACACCGATTCATGAATCAGTGTATACACCAACACTGATTCACAAATCAACATCCGTGCTTCACAGATTAGTGTCTGCACTTAACGAATCAACATTTGCACTTCCTAAATCAACGACTGTGCCCTGGTAAGTTTTGTTCTCTCACATTTTGGGCTTATTAAACTTGAATTAATGTCTGCACCCTGAACCGACATCTCCGCAGGTATAATTTTAATTTTCTACTTTTGTCATTTTCCTTCTAATCCTTTCATTAAGGATGTTAATCAAAACAATGTTTCTACCTGTAATCAATGTCCACACCTAGTTTGCATAATTTTGTTGCTACTAACAACTCTTTTTGGGTGATTTTTCTTGATTTGGAATGCTTGTCAAAGACCAAAAACTTGGGAAACTACTAATCAATATCCTTGCAGTCCGCTTGGTCAAAGAACATCATTTAAAACTACTCACATTGTGCTTTTGAAGGTTGCCTAAATTTTCATCAACCAAACGATCGTGTTTCTTAGTGTTTTTCTAGGAACATAGCTAAACTAGGTGATTTCTTGTTTGGGTCAAATCAAGCATAGGGGATTATGCTCTCTTTCCTTTTGGGAAGATAAAAAAACTAGATATGATTGATTTCCTTAATCAAGTAATATTTTTGGAATTAACCACATTCTTTGAGTGTTTGGGAGAAAACAACATCGGATAGGAGGGTATGCTCTTTTCCCCTTATGGGAAAATAAAAAATCTAGAATCCTTTCATTTCCAATCCATGCTTTTCAAGTTAATCTTTTAGATAGGCCTTTTAGTTCAGGTAAAAAGCTCCTGGGAATGACCCACATGAGAATGAGGTGTAAGCCGCACCACTCCAACTCACGTTAATCAAATTTACTTCTTGGGGTTAAAGCCTCAGAAGTCAAATATTATTTGAGCTTATACTTAGCTCTAGCCAAAGCACATAGTAGGGCCTTACGATCTCCATCACATTCACATGACTACTCATGCCAAGTTTCTTTACGGGGCTATATGACCCAATCGTTCTTGCACATACACAAAGGATATATTCGAATGGAGACCCTTACTAAGAACCATTATAATAAAAACCTTACTGATTCACCTTTGAAAGCTTGATAATATTTGTGCAAGGAGGATAGTAACCTTCCCAAGATACTCACACATTCATGCCACCTTGACTGTTTGGAGTTGGCTAATACAACATCATGAATGGAGCCATTGTATTATTGGTGATGACTGTATTTTGATTAGCTCTTATTTATGTGCCTACTTTTGTGAGTAAAGTTTTTCAAGGCTAAGCCAATTCTAGTAAGGTAGGAACTGCTTGTACTTGTCCTTGATGTTACAAAACCTATGAGAAACACTTTTAGAATATACACATTTGAAGTCACATGTATTTTGAAAAAAACAAGTCAAAATCACACAATCCAACATTCACCAAGTCAAACACTTAGCCACAATTTTTAGTCCAAAATTACCCAAGTCTTTCAAATTCTGTCATCGTAGTTTCATGATCACATCTTTACTATTATATTGCATCATTTTCTTCTAATGCCACCAGGTCCTCCTTTTCTCCCCGTATGCTAGGCTAGAAGAGTCATATTCTTCATTCCTCATCCCCTTTCCATCTTCTTCAAAGTCAGTCCTTCCTCGTATCCTAAGATTAATCCAAAATCCTACTTTGAGCTTATTATTCATCTTGGTCTGAGCTTTATTTTTTTCATCCATCTTCATCCTTCATCCCTATCTAACTCATCAACTAATAATTATGTTACAATTCTATCATGATAAGTTTGGTTGTCCTACCTTTTCTTCCACTTCATCTCATTCCAATGATGATGAGAGTCTTGTTGATCATGATGATTACATTTAAAACCTTAGCAAGATTTCTCCAAGAATCCTCCAAAATCCAATAATTCCTCCACGCTACCCCATCATGTCTCCATGCATACCCACTAGCACTCCTTATCATACCTTTGAAAAGGTAAACCCATCTTATCCTTTATCCAATTCTCCCTCCTACATCACATCCATATATCCCACTCACATGACATTCCCGCCTTAATATTCTCCCATGGTCATACCAAAAACTCCATTTTTCCATAATAACTACATCCCTAATCCAAATCCACCATCTCCTTATCTTTTAACCCATTTTCCAATCCATAATCCTAGTCCTCCATTTCCTCTAATCTATCACCATGTTCCCGATGCTATTACTAATCCACCATCTACTCTATCCTGCCTTTCTTCTCCATCCCCTCCATCTTATCCCAATATACCATCTTCCATGCCCACTTATGTGAACTATCTAGCCATGACATATCCTACTTCCATTTCTAAACCATCATTCATTCAAACAAGATTACAATCCACTACTACACTTCCATACATAAACTACCCAAGATTCCCACCATCTACATCTGCTAACCATTCACCCCAGCCTCAAACATGTAAATATCCAAGGACCTTCACAAGGAAGCCCTCACAAAAATATCCCTTAAAATTGATGAGTCATGTCATATCACTCCCAAATGTGAAGCCACTAGTGATGATGCCTTTCCATTTCCCACACCCATAATTCCTCTTCCATCTCCCACACCTATCATTTCTCTTCCACCTCCCATACTTATTGATCCTCTACCTTGTCCTAATGTCATTGAATCTCTTCCATCCATTAACTCCATCCAACTCCCATCCCCTTATTTTCCTATTATCATTATCCACACCCCATCCAATGAACCTCATGACTCCACCTTTTTTCCCTCTATCCCAATTACAGAATCCCCCATCCTTCCATCCCCTCCATTTGAAGAATCCATCCCTACATCCCCCATCATACCATCCACGTCAATCCAATCATGTCAAGATCTTTCCCAAAAGCATGTTGAGATATCCACTGATCTAAATCAAGATCCTACCATAACACTTCCTCCACTGCATGACCCATTGTACTCAACCCACTCCACCTCATGTTCCATTGTCATCTACTCCTTCAAATCAGTATCCTTCCATTCTACCTACTCCATCTGAAGATCCATTACCTCATTTGAGCCAAGATTACAACATCTCATCCCCTCTACTTCATTATCCTTTATCACCTCCAATCCAAACTATTCCACCACTGTCAGTTTGTCCCCTTGGTCCACTTAAATTCATCCATGGTGCTCCACTTGAAGAATAATAAATAAATTTCATGTCCACCATTTACACTCCTGCTAATAATGGACTTGCATCTTGTTCCCTAAGAGAGAAGTATCCTATCTTGGATCGAAAGCTAAAAAATGGAATTATCAAGGTAAAGGTGCAGGCCTAAATGAGAAAGGTATCCTGGAGCCCATTCATGTCAAAAAACATCCATGATCTGGTGGTGTTGGTTACACATCTCAAGGCCCTTCATCCAAAAATGTTGGTACAACTAATGCAAAGTTCAAGCGTGCTTCCAAACCCAACATTGCATCTTCCCATCGTTCCTCCAAAAATTTTAACTCCACCCCCTCCTCTGTCATTGCAACCCAAGACAACCTACCACATTCCTCCTTCATCCTCTAAATCAATTTTGGGCACCTATATCCCAAAATCCTCCATTGAATATCCACAACATCCTAAATCCGTTTTGGGCCCTTATATCCCAAAATATCATCCCCCATCTTATCCCACTCATTCCTTCATCTACCAACCCCATATGAAAAGTTCCACCCCTTTCATTCCCAATCATGATCAAAAAAGGAACATACCCATACGCATCATCCACCATCCTACCTCCATCACTCCATCCATATTTCCTCCATCTCATACAAATTCTTATGTTCCTTCCAATTGAAATCACTACAATTTGGATGCCAAATCAAAAAAGCGCAAAGCTAAATATTCACAACTATTTAAAGATTTCCATGTCTACTCCAAAAGACATGCTAAAGAAAAGAAAAATCCAATCAAAAAATGCACTGCATCCCGCAAGCCGCAAAGGCCTACCAAAGAAAAAAAAAAACTATGTGGATCCCCAAGAAAAAAATATGGAATGCATCTAAAAGAAAAATCCACAATGGCATCCAAAGTTGCTAATCCTCCAGCTTCATATTCCTCTCTGTCATCGCCTAAATCCATTTTGGGTCCTTATGTCCCAAAACTAATACCATAATCCTTCCATTGTATCCACATGTACCATTCATTTCACATCCATTCTTTCTACACCCCTCACAACCTCTACCAATGTTGGTCCTAAAAAAATCCCCCTATTACACTCACTTTCTGTCATTTCATCCAAACACTTCCTACCACCATTTCTCTTACCCCACATATATCCCCCATCATAGCCATATTGTCCATGTCTTTGCATAAGCTACTCATCCCAAATAAGGTTGTACCAACATCTAGCGATCACTCCAAAAGGGATCCTATCACTTGGATATTAAACATGATTCTTGAGTCCTCCATTCATCCCCCCTTCTCATTCCATCCATATGACCCCTCCAAAAACTCCAATTTTTTTTTAAAACTATAATAATTATAAAATAATAAAAAACATTAATGATAAATAAGCATCCAATGTTGAAAACTTGATAGACATGCACCTTGGACAAGTACCATGATGAAAACCTGGAAAATAGGCGTCATGCACAATCCCTCCATCTAGTTTCTCTCTGCACTTGGGGGCAAGTCCTTATAGCCACCATCCATCACTTACTCCATCTCAATTTCTACCATACCTATCATATCTTATCCATTTCGCCTCCTCCACCCTTTTTGGGATCCTGCTAAAAAATAAAGGCTACAATGTATACATGCTTTTGGATACCTCTTTGCATCCATTTTTGCATCACCATTTTCATCCACCTATCATCCTTACCTACCTTCTATCCCATCCTCCATCCTCCTCCCTCCTTCAACCACCATCTTATCTTCTATCTATCTCCCTTATTGTCTTGTTGTCCTCTCTTCCATCTCATCATACCCCTCCTAAATACCTCCTCAGGCATGAGCGATCCTATGTGGGGGAATTTTATTCCTTGGTCATGTATTCTTTGGAGACCTTATCCTTTCCACCTTGTATCTCCCAACACTTACCTTCATTCATAATCATTTCATCTCTCAATCCTCCTCTCTCATCCACCTATCATCTCCAATCCTTTTACCTCCCAATCTTTATCTTCCTTTATTCCTGCATCCAAATCCTTACATCCATCAACCCTTGTCTTTTAATGCTCCCTCTATCCCCCTCCTCTAGCACCTCCTCCATCCCTCATACATCCCTTGTTATTGGTATCTAGCTCTAGGCTATCACCATGCACCCAATGCCATCTATTCCTATCCCAATGCTCCTCACAATCTACCAACCCATTAAAATCCTATCCATCTCCTCTAGATATCCAAAATTAAACATAAATCAACCCATCCAATCACACCCTTTTTCTTGTTCCAAGCCTTGTTGCAAGCATCATGATCCACTCATCATTATTGGGATGCATCCTTCCTCATCCTTGTGTTTCTTTGGGTACATCATTTCCACATCGAGAACACTCCATCAACCATCCATCCATCTTGTATTTTTAGCTTGACTAGGGAAACATCTTGTGTGTCCCCATAATATCACACATCATCCTAAGCTCTTGTACATATTGTAAGTAGTGCCCTATACATAGCATTGATTGTGTCTCCGTCTAGGCTCATTTATACATATGCGCTTTTAGATCTCATCCCGTTTGTTAGTCAATCCTTTTTTTATCATGGCCATTGTCCCTATCCAGCTAGCACTTAAACAATCATCCCTTAGCCCTTGATGAGGCATGTTAATATTATATTTTGGATGCCCTAGGATAGATTTTTCTAGGACATTTTCCCTGTTTTATCATACTTTCTCAAATAATTTATACTTAGATTTTCTATTATGTGGCATGCTTCCACTAGACCTATGCTATGGTTAAAACACACTTAATATGCTATGCTTGGATGAATATGCTATGTTATTTACTTTGAATTATGATTATGTATCTATGAATGAATTATTTATTTGAACGTGAATGATGCATGTGTACTTTAGTGTTGATTATCATAAATGTCTCTATCCTAACATCTGAAGTGCAACACATCAATATAGAAACCATCACCTTGACCAGGTAGAATGCACCCATGCGTTGGATGCTCAAGCCGGTCTTACAACAAGTTCACACAGAGAAACATCAAGCACAACACCAACAAGTGGATCTAGGGTGATCAAGGTGGCAACAGTCGAGCAAAGACCGAGGAAACATAATGAATTATTTGAAGAAATCTAGGAGAGAGTTGGAAGTTAGATTTGTTGTCAAAAGCAGTTCTTTCTTCTTTCCTGGACCTATTCTATCTCCAGTTTTATATTTTCCCTTTATGTTTGATAGGATTGTAATAAAATCTTTGCTTATTTCTATGCCATGACTAGTTAGCATCTAGATGTTTTTATTTCTTTAAATAAAGCCCCGCTCCTACATGAGAAGGAGGGCATTATCAGTTATAGTTTACATTATGTTGTTTTACAGTTGTTATGAATCTTGTAATTCACTTTTTCAATCAATAACAGATGAAGTGTTGATCTTTAGTTTAGTTTAATTAAGTTTGGATACTCACTCAAGGGGGCCCACTTGGTGAGGAATCCATGTTAGTGACTTAGAATCATTTTCATATAGTTTAAGTTTCCTTCATCTTGGTATCGTAATTCTGGTGTTAACACAACTCCTGCATCGAAAGCTATAGGATAGTCCAGTACTTCCCGCAGCCAAAGTGGCAGAATTGTTGAAGCATTATAATTTTGTTTTCAAGTCTTTGTGTTTCCAGGTTGTAGTATTCCTTCAGCATTTTAACTTCTGCATTTCCTTTTTGGAATTCTTTACAACATTCACTTCTTGTAGCTATAGATTAATTTCCTTTCCAACATTCATTTCTTGCAGCTATAGAATAGTTTCCTTTCAAAGGAATTTGTTTCCTACAGCCTTAGCATGGTGTGAGTAAGAATCCTTTGTGCATATACTTTGCTGGCCCATTTCAAGTAATACATCCCTGGGTTGATAAATTAAATGAGTTTTTTATAAAGGAGGATAGCTGCTTGGTCAGATGTCCAATCCTTGAGTCATGTTAACTACCTAGTTTTTTATCCCTTAATAGAATTGATCATTTTTTGCGCCACTAACAGGGATGGTGTCAAGCCAATCTCTTTTACTTAGCCATTTGTAGAATTCAATTCAAGCATGCACATCCTTTTTAAATAGATTTTTCTATCAAAAAGTCTTGCACTCCACCACCACAATCTTTCATTTTTCTATATGCATAGAAGAAGAAGAGACACTCTACGAAGGTACTTACCAAAATACCCCAACAACCATTTAGGAGATATCTTTGTATGAGAATAAGATCAAGAGGAGCGTTAGTTCATGGATGCAATTGTAAACTTTCCTGTATCATCATCATCATCATCATCTTCAGAAGGTGATCTAGTGAACTTTCAGCTTCTAGAAGGGCAACTTGAATTTAATCTATTTGTAGAAGCCTTGGCCAATCTCAGAATCCACTACCCGAATAATCAAGAAGAAAATCCACTACCTCTAGTCATTTACCAACCACAAGGTCTCCCTCAGCGTCATCCCAAGATGGGAAACCCCCTACCTTTCCATTTCTCATTATTGACTAGCATGATAATCACAACCTCAAGAATATTCTCTCTTCAGCACTTCCAAAATTTTATAGCTTGGTGACTGAAGACCCAGATACCTTTCTCTTTGAGTTTGATATCCTTTTCCATAGTTACGACTACACCATGGATGCCCATAAGCTCAAATTGTTTCCTGCAACTCTCAAGGAGTCTGCATTAAGATGGTTTATGGGCTTAGGCCAGGATGTTGTCCATGATTGAGATGAAATGAAGATAGAATTCTTGACAAAGTATAAAGAGTAGTGCAGGTGAAATGATATGAGAGGGGATGACATCTTCAAGATGACACAGAAGGAGGATGAAAGTCTAGAGGATTATGTGTCAAGATTCTTTTTTAGCTTGTAGACAAATACTCAGCACTAGCTCAATGAGGAGTCACAAAAACTTCTCTTTTTACGGGGTATAAATGAAGGGTGCACTGAAGCCTTGGATCTTATGGTCGGGGGAGATATCACCTAATCTACATGGGATTATATCAAGAAACAATTACTCAAGAGCTGCAGCCAAGAAGGGAAGAGGATATAGGTCTACAATGGGAAAAAATAATGGTAGTGGGGCCTCTTGGATAGAAATCACACATTTTTTGTCTGACTTCAAGCAATAAATTATCAATAACATGGCTACCCAGTTGGACACAATGCATGCAAAAAGGAAGCATGAGGAGGCCGAAGCTATTTTAACAGAATTTTGTCCACATTGTAGATAGAAGAAGAGATATTTTCATTGCAAGCTAGTTGCCAACATGGACACTACACAACTACCCACTGATTACAAGCCGATTGAAGGAGACAATGATAAATTATTCTTCATTGCAAAATGAAGACCATGGGCTCAAAGACAAGGTATACCTCAGGACCCTCTTACTTTTAATGGTCCATTTTATAGTAGTCAATGGAAACCACCTATGAATAACCAATACTCTCCTTGGAATAATCTACAACCTCAATGGAAACCACCCCAAGGGAATTGGCAACAACCCCAAGGGAATTGGCAACCTCCACAAGGAAATTGACAACAAAATCCTCAATGGCGGGGAGGTCAACAATGGCCAAATCAGCAGCAAGGACTCCTACAGCCACCACAATAGCCCCAACATCAAGCACTTCTTCCACCTACTAAAACCACTACAACACTACCCAAGCCTACTCAACTCCCTTCCTAGCCTCAGTCAAATCATAATAACAGGCCTCCAGTACCTCAACAAACTATCCATTCAGTTGACCCAAGCCAATACCCTGCCTACACAATCAATGACATTCATTTACGTTCAGGCACTACTCTACCAACACCTCCTATTATAACTTAAGTAACTCCAAAAGAGCCCATTCCTCAAACTACTCTAGATTCCACTCTAATAGGCCTAACAATATCACTAGAAAAAGTCCAGCCAGCTCCACCTCCCTTTCTACAAAGGTTGCAGAATGAGAATTCTAAGAATACGGATGATGCAACCTTTGACATCCTAGACCAACTCAAGAACATTAATATTTAGATTCTTCTTTTTAAAGCAATAAAGGATGCTCCCATGTATGGAAAGGATATCAAAGAGACATGCTTTAAAAAACTTGGTCATAGGCGAAAGGACCCCCAGACAGTCCATGTCTTGGGGAAACTTTCTGATATCATGCTTTGCAAAATAGTGGTCCCCAAGTATTCTAACCCAAGTAGCCCAGTTGTCAAAGTTACCATCAATGGGACAGACATAAAAAATGCTTTGATAGACTTAGGAGGTGCCATAAATGTAATGACTAAGGACATCATGCAGCAACTCAGAATCACCAACCTCCGAGAAACACCCACTGCCCTGCAGCTTGCAGACAGTTCCACAGTCATACCTGAAGGGGTAGTGGAGGATATAGTTGTTGACCTTGAAACTTGGTCTAATCTTGCAAAATTTATGATACTCTCACCTAAGGCCACCTTAGGAGGCTATCCTATAATTCTTGGTCGACCTTGGCTAGCCATTGCTAATGCCTTTATAGGATGGTGCTTAGGCGGTATGACTATTTCTAATGGTCAACATACTAGGACATTAGCCTTATACCTGCCAGCACAACAACAAATGTATTTAACCTCACCAATTTGGCTTGACATTGGGGAGGAAGCTGAGGTAGTCAACTCAATTTCCCAACTCATGATGTTAAAAAGGGATCCTTTCCTACAACTACAAGAGGAGGACACCATAATCACCAACATTCTGTAAAACCAGTCAGGCCAAGATTCAGATCCCATTACCTATCTCAACCGCCACAACTATTCCTTACAAGCTTTGTATCCTGATTGTGAATTACCTCCATCTCCTACAGTCGAGAAACTCTACCACCAATTGATACCTCATAAGGTCCAAGAACATCTATTAACGTATGCTTCTATGGTAGAAATCACAAAAAAGTTGGAAGTTTCCGTTGACCGTTTCTTGTATATTAATAACGAACTTACCAACAAACAACATACATCTTTGGCCAAACTGTTGAAAGGCCATGCCACAACTTTTGCCTAGGACTATTTGGATATGAAGGGATTGGAACCTAAACTATGTACTCATAGGATTTTCCTAAAAGAGGACAAACCACCTGTCAGGAAATTCTAGAGGCATATAAAACTTGTGTTAAGAGAGATAGTCAAAATAGAGCTGCAAAAACTGCTTAATGTCAGTTTCATCTACCCCATTTCTGAAAGCCAGTGGGTCCCACCTTTAGTCATTATTCCAAAAAGGGAGGAAAGTGTCGGGTATGTGTCAAATATAGGGAACTCAACAATGCCACCAAGAAGGACCATTTTCCCTTGCCATTTATTGACCAAGTCCTTGATTCCTTAGCAGGGAAGCATTATTTTTCTTTCCTGGATGGATATAGTGGCTACAACCAGTTCAGGATCCTTCTTAAAGATCAAGAGAAAACCACATTCACTTTCCCTTGGGGAATATTTTCTTACTATGTACTTCCTTTTGGCCTCTGTAATGCTCCAACTACATTCCAGCGAGCGGTTATCAGTATTTTTGCTAATATCTCACATGATTGCATAGAAATATACATGGATGACTTCACAACTTATGGGGAAACCTATGAGAAGGCATTGGTCAATTTGGGCAAGATCCTTACCAGGTGTGAGGAGTATAATCTATCCCTCAACAACAAGAAATGCTTCATGATGATGTAGGAAGGTGTTGTGTTAGGTCATTACATCTCTGCTAAGGGCATACAGGTGGATCTTGCTAAAATTGAATTAATCATGAACAAGCCTACACCAGCCAAGTAGAAGGATGTCTCTAGATTTTTGGGGTGTGTTGGCTATTACTGGCAATTTATTAAGGACTTCAGGAAACTGGCAGGGCCCATGTATTCCCTGCTTACTAAGGATTCAGACTTTTTATGGACAACATCTTGTAAAAAATCCTTCCTGCAACTGAAGATTGTTCTTACTCAGGCACCAATTCTCTAAGGGCCTAATTGGGAATTGTCCCTCCATATACATAGTGATGCATATGACCATGTTGTAGGTGCTATCCTAGGATAGAAAGAAGGGCATGTAGAGCATGCCATCTACTTCATAAGAAACAATTTTTAGGGCACGGAGATGAACTACACAGTCGCAAAAAAAGAACTTCTAGCTGTTATATATGCACTAAATAAGTTTCGCCACTACATAACCGGTTACCCAATATTTGTGCATACTGATCATGTAGCCATCAAGTATTTGGTAAAGAAGCATGCTATCACACGAAGTCTTGCCAGATGGGTCGTATTTCTACAAGAGTTCAACATCTTGATAGTGGATAAACTAGGCAAAACAAATGTAGTTGCTGATTTCCTCTCCAGATTATAGAAAGTTGATGACCCATATGTCATCGATGACAAATTTCTAGATGAATACCAATTTTCTATTTCAGTTCATACCCCTTGGTATGCCAACATCACCAATTATTTGGTTTCTCAAAAGGTACCACCACATTTTTCTCCCAAGGAAAACAAGCTTTTAATTGCGAAAACCTTAAATTTTTCTTGGATGGCCGACTGTCTCTTCTACACTAAACCTGATTAGATTTTGAGAAGGTATATTCACTAGGATGATACATATGATATCCTCCATGCCTACCATGATGAACCTTGTGGTGGCCATTTTTCAGCAAAATGGACAGCCATGAAGATACTCACTACTGGCTATTACTGGCCAACTCTCGATAAGGATGCAGCCAATTACAGCCGCAAGTGTGATCAATGTGAGTGAATGGGTAGGATGACAAAGTCAAATAAAATGCCTCTGTTCCCTCAGGTAATAGTCACTCCATTTGAAAAATGGGGGTTAGATTTTGTGGGACCAATTAATCCCCCATCAAATGAAAACTCTTACATTTTGGTTTGCAATGACTACGTAACTAAATAGGTAGAAGTGTGGGCTATGAAGCATGCTTGGGATAACATAGTTGCTCAGTTTTTATATGAGGAAATATTTACCAGGTATGGTGTTCCATAGGAACTTGTCATAGATCAGGGAGCTTAGTTCACTTCTACTCTGATCACTGCACTTATGGAGGAGTACAACATTCGCCACCGGAAGTCTAGTCCATATCATCCTCAGGTGAATGGTTAGGAACAAATCACAAATAGAGAGATCAAAGATATCCTAACTAAGAAATTTTAGTTACACAAGATAGACTGGAGTAGCAGATTGTAGGAATTTGTGTGGTCTTACTGTACAATATGGCCAACATCAACTGGTTTCACACCCTTTGAGTTGGTGTATGGAAAGACTGCTATAATGCCTATCAAATTTGAACATAAAAATTTATGAACAACATTACAACTCAACTTGGATCTTCTTGCAGCTCAAAGAGAACAACTCATGCAGCTTAATCATCTAGATGAAATCAGAAAAGATGCTTTGCAGAATACAAAGTTATTTCAATTGCAACGCAAGAAATGACATGAATCACATATACAGAATAAACAATTTGTTGCTGGTGACTGGGCACTTCTATATGATTCCCACTTTCAAGAAACTGAAGGTAATCTTACAACTTTTTGGATTCATCCCTACGAGGTTGAATAAGATTTTTCTAACGGTGTAGTCTAATTGTCTACAATTGACCCTATGCGTTTAAAGTTATTGGTTAATGGTCACAAACTCCATCATAAGCCAGCCACTATGGCCGAGTTCCTGTAGCAAATTGAGATTCCTCCTACCGTGGCTGAACCTCCCATAGCTAATGGACCTCCTCCAGCTAAAGACTCTCTTGCAGCCGATGGACCTCCTCCAGCTGAAGACTCTCATGTAGCCAATCAGAGTAGATTTTCACTCCGGTCATATCTTTGACTCTATTAAAAAATAGTCATAATAAAATTTTTGTTTCCCACGAAAAATATATTTTTCTGCAATAAAGCCACCATGACATCATATCCCATCAAATTTTTCTACCATCTTCATTCATGCATCCCATCATCATTACACCACTCATTACTTTTTGCTCAGCCCACGTCATCCAATCTTTCTGGATTTGGACATTTAGAAGTGATTATTCTTAAGGTACACATTCATTTATTGTTTGAAACATTTTTCATTTTATTTGACATTATTATAGGTTCCATTGTAAATAATTTATTAATTCATCTGAGTACTGTTGTACTTTATAACCAAGCATGTGTGGACACCTATCACCTTTTTGTAGGGGGTAGTCCATTAAGTTGTTAAGTTGTATTTTGCAATAATGACCCTTGCTTAAGTTATGTTGCGCAGTCATTTCAATTTAATTGACGTGACAATCCAATGCATACAAAATGATTTGATAATCCTTTTGTTTTCAAAAACCCAACTCACACTTCCATCTCTAGTTTTTCAAATTTCCTCTGCTACAGTATCCAGAAAACCAAACCGAGAGATCACCAATTTTTATTTGGCCTGAAGTTAGGTGGAATACTGAGGGAAGAATTGTGGAAGGTAGTTCAAAGTTACAGTGGGAGTTGCAGAGATTTGGGATTTTCTTTGGGCTACAAAATTTCTTAGTGAAAAATGGGTGGGAAACCCATACACCATGAACTAGGGAATCACTCATCCCTGTAGTAGGACCAAGCCAACGTCCAATTATTTAACTGTATAGGCTGGCTTACATACTTAGTCAAGCTATGTAGTTATGATGAGGTTATAACCCTGGAATTCTTGTGCACTTATAGCAATGGGTTGCCTACGTAAAAGTGTTAAGAGTGGAGGCTTTGGAGGTAGGAATTGTGGAATTTTATGGACTTCCCACCATAGGGGAAGCCTTTCCACATGAACATGATGCATGGGCAGCCAGGGCTGAGTTTTCTTTACCCATAAATGCTGAATTGGAGTCTAGTAAACAGGGGACTAGAAGAACATCTCTCCCAAAAGATTACTATTAGATGAAAATCCATGTTATAAGGTACATTACTTGCAAAGGATGGTTTTCATACTTGCATACTGCACATTTTAAGTTGTTGAGTCATTTGTAGCATGGCCACCTTGTAAATGTGCCCAATTTTTTGTACTCTTTGTTAAATTTGAGTTTTGAGGAAGTTAGAAAGGGGAAGCTGAATGAAGCTACCCACCATGGTTTGATAAAAATCTTGGTGGAAATATCTTTACGAGATATCTCTCCTATGACCTGGGATGAGTTTATCACCACACCCCATGTACAATTATGAAGAGAAGGGCCACAACCTATAATTCAAGAAGCACAAGGAAATGTCCATGATGAGGCCATACCTAACAATGATGAAAATACTATTCTAGAGAAGTTGCATGAAATCCCTTCTCCTTCAAGAGCTGAAATAGAGAAAATGGCTTTCGGTAATCCAAACCCTAGCCAAGGAGGTGGTGAAACTAAGGGTTCTACAGATTTACAGACTCCAAAGTAAAACAAAGTGCCCAAAGGAAAGAGAAGGGAAATACAAAAATATCTGAAGATGCAGGGGAAGAAACTCCTATTTTACCTGAAAACCATGTTTCTTGTGTGACCATTCCTATAAAGAAGAAAAGAACATCACAAAAATTCCCTGTAGCGTCTATTGATACTCCTCCATAATGAAGTGTTCATTTGAGAAGAAAACAAGTAGACAAAACAAACTCACCTGCAATGACTAGTTCATCTCCTAATAATCCAATTGAGGAATCTTTGAAGGAACAACCACAAGTAGAGCTCCCATGTGCAGAGTGTCTGAATATGATGGAAATAGATCCTGCAACCAAGAAAATGGACACGAAAGCAGTGAAAATAGAAACAACATGCATGGAGATAGAACACACCAAAGCAACCAATATACCTTCTTCTTAGGAAGAAGATGATCAAGGGAATGATGCCATAGTTCCAACCCCTGATGAGTTAACATTTGATGAACTGGAAGCAGTCATAGCAGCAACATAGCAGGTCACTCCAATAAGAAAGAACCAGGTAACACTCCAATCCATCTCCATTGACTACTTTACGCAAATGCAATACGAAAAGTCAATGTGGGAATTGGAAAGGGATAAATTAAAAGGGAAATATGAAGGAAATACTAGGAATTACAACTTTTACAAGGCAAGTTAGATTCAGTCACAAACTTAATTTTGCAACTAATAGAATGCAGACCACCTCCTAGGGTCTATGCATTGTGTCTAAAGGAACAATTTCTAATGTTTAAATTAATGAGGGTTCTTAGAGATTTGCACACAAGCATAGACTCACCATAGGAATTTGTGGCAGCATATGATGAATCATCATATTTCATTAGGAATTTGTTATGTGAACTCTACTTGAAAAATTATGTTGTTCCCTTCGATACAAATTGGAGCCCCTTGCTATTTGTTGGTGATATTCACCTATCTGCTCTTCTTTCTTGGTCCATAAATGAGATAAACTATGAAGAGAAATTAAGTAAATACATGGGAATTAAACAAACTGTTACACTCCCCTTGTGACCAGAAAGTGGTACTCCCTATAGATTATACTGTGATTGGATGGAAATAGTTTATGGATTATAGGACTCTACCCACAAGAAAAGGATTCTAGGCAATCGGGAAGAAGTATTTGTAGCATTTGAGAAACTCTCATTAGAAAAGGGAAACAAAGTAGTAGAAGGATTGAGACAGAGGTGAGACAGGTTAACACTAGCATTAAAGAAGGCTGAGCCTCACAGCCTCATCAACCTATGAGCTACTATGCAAAGACTCTAGTGATACATACACCTAGGAAGGCAAACTCGACTTGAGAGGTGGCTCCCTCTTTCCTTTTAGCCTCCTCTTCTCCTGTAGCCACTATACAACTATGTGGACAATGAGGTAGATGAAAAATTGGAGATGATTTGACAGATCAAGATGGAGTGCACAAATGGATACTACTGGTGTGTGGGCACCTCCATGAGTGGTGAGACTCAAGAAGGAGATCTCTGGGTACTTGCAAAGATCCAAAATGTTTCAGTATCTGAGGGCCAACATTATTCTTCATAGGTGGTAGAATGATGAGGCATATTAATGCCATATTTTAGATTCCCTAGGATATCTTTTGCTAGGACCTTTTCCCTATTTTTGTTAGAAACACTGAGAGGGGGGGTGAATCAGTGTTTATCAATTAATTATATTTCAGCCAATTAATCATAAAACAAATATGCATTCAAGAATCTTAACACAAGAACATATAACACATGATTTGATTATGGAGAACCTTGATCAGAGGAAAACTCCGGTGGGGATTAGTACCCACAAAATATTGTACTAGGTATAATGAACCTGTTAAAGTTCCTTTGCCCTGTTAGAAGCAGTCT
>MU228500.1:901501-912755 GCA_018584345.1 Thuja plicata
GATTAGTACCCACAAAATATTGTACTAGGTATAATGAACCTGTTAAAGTTCCTTTGCCCTGTTAGAAGCAGTCTTTACAAATTGAGTATAATGACCTGGTTAAGGGTCTGACCCTGTTAAGAGTCTTATACAATAACCCTGTTAGGGGTGGTGCACTCACTATCCAAGGACTCACTGTCCAATAAGATGAAGGCTACAACCCTCTGAATGTTGATATGCACTATATCAAAAATGAATTGTTGTAGTGACACTGTTGTCTTATCAGTTATGTGTATGTGTGGATGCTCTTACTTCTTCAAAGAGCTATATCATCTTCTAAATTCATTATACTATCCCTCTGTAACATCTTCTTACACAATAATCAACTTCTCTTACACTTTGTAACATAAAAATACATTACATACTTATATCTTTACAAACGAATAGGCGCAACCCAAAACATAACACTTAGTCGGCCTCTTAAAAAAATATACAATGATTTTGAACAATTCAGCTCAAGCGTGTTTACAAAAACATTAATTACATCATAAAAAACTTATAACTAAAGGCACATAGCCTTAGCATCACAAAATAATACACGCTGATCAAAACAGTAGTCGGCTTCTGTGCTTTGTATTCTAGATTGTTTCCTGGACTGCAGTGTACTAATCTGTCTGTATCTTTTCTGTACTGATGTTCCGTAACTTTCACATTTGGATACTGCATGTATATACATCATGGAGTATATACCTAAGCACGCATATTCTGGTGTGATCTCTAACATGCGCACTGATGTGTTGATCACTGTATCTGTCCGACTGCTCTATATTCTATACTTAGTCATTTTATCTCTTAAGTTATCTTTGACAGAAACTTAGTATGAATTTTTTGCCATGATTGACAACAAAAAATAATCCATGATTCCTCAAGAATTCAACTTTCCAACAATCGCCCCCTTTTTCATTTATGGCAACAAAGGAATGTGGCTAAGTTACTCAAAATGACTTCATTCAAAAATGACTGTATATCATAACTTAATGATATATACATATACTACTCCACATATACCACATTCTATACTACTCCCCCTTTGACATGAAAGACAAAGGTGTGCAAAAAATTTTAAGTCTTCATACTTACTCCATATGTACATCCGGGTACACAACTTGAAGAGACTGAATCTCTTTCTGCCAGAATGCTTTCATTGCATCAACTGTTTGGAGGTACACGCATAAAGCATATGTTAACTTCTCCATTTTCACTAGATCCAAGAAAGGACCTTGATCATAAGTCTGCATTGTGTCATCTATTTGTTTGATGTTCTCAATAAGAACTACTAATGAAGGCGCAAGTGCATTTCTTAACTAAGTTTGTCTAACTCTTATCTTGCTTATTTCAATCTTTGCCTTCTCAATTTTCTCCAGTTGTCCTTGGTAGATGTTATTTCATATGTTCATGTCATACGTGGAATTCTCAATAGATTTTCTTATGTTGTCCACCATTTCTTCAGCTTCAGCTATCTTTTTAGTGTGCTCATAGGTGAGCTTCATTCTATCCATGCAGTTTGCTATAACTTTCTTCCCTTTTTCTACCAACTCTTTCAGTATAGACTGTCCAATCTTCAGAGAGTTCAGATCCAAGGTAAAGTTCTTCACCACTTCATTCAATCTTTCCTTCTTATAATCATCTTCTATAATCTTGGTAGCTGTCTCTACTAAGCTGGTGAAGTGTGACTTGAAGTTTGTTAGTACACTATCCACATGTTCAACAGTTTGAACTTTTGCAACTTTCTTATCAGCAGGAACTAGCTCATTCAGAATGTTTATTGATTCAACAAAGCATGGGTTCCTCATCACATGTTTCTCCTTTGCCTTTTCCATGGCAAGGAAACTGGTCTTAATGAGGTCTTCTTCTTCCCATGTGTCAAAACTTGTTGAATCAGGAGTTAACCTTGACAACAATGAGGTGGATGGTGACAGGATAGTATTCTAACTTGTGTCTACACATTCACTTTTGATATGTACTTCTTTAACTAGTGACTCATCAACTTGAGTGTCTTTCTCCTTATCCAAATCTATTGGATCAATCAAAGGAACTCCATTCTATTGTAAAGATGTATCATCAATGTTCATTGCTTCATCAACCTTATTCATATCATTATCAGAAGCTATCATAGATATCTTGACATTGTAAACTATTATAGTATCTTCTGTATCTTTAGTTTTCTCAGTAGTTATTGTCACTGTGGGCGCAGAGACCTATGGACTTGTCATGGGTGCAATCTAAATTATTGGAGTTGTATCCTATTTAGGAGAAGCTGGGGTGACCTTTGCTGTAGGCGCCGTTGGTGGATACATGTGTCTGTCCATAAAGACTTGTGTAAATACCTTTTCAGTCTCCTTTCCAACTTGTTCATATTCCTTGTTCATTATCTGTAAAGTCCTTGTCTTACTATGGAGATGAGGCTTTACAAGATCTAGCAAAATAGCCTTCTCATCATGTGAACAAATAGGGAGAAGAGTATCCAAATTTTCTTCTATAATCTTCATGTCTTCCTCAATAGCATGTCTTTTCATAATTTCCAATACATTCCATGAGTTATCCGGTATCACTGTCTTAAGTTCAAGAACTAATTTATTGAGCTTGATCATATGAGATATGACCATGTAATGTATCTCTGTCTTATCAACTTCTTTATATTTGTCATAGACCTTTGAAAGTGTATCCAATCTAACTTCATTTATAATCCTATTCTTCAATATGTTCAAGCTTGGTCTGAAACCTACCTCAGGAGGTGCTTGTGTATTCTTTGTAGTGCTCCTCATGGTTCTTGAAGATGGATGACCTATGGTAGCTTGCTTCCTTCCTCTGGGTTTCTTGCTAGGAATAGAAGGTGGAGAAGTATCCAAGTCAATGGTGGTAGCAGGCGCAGATGTACTCTCCTCATTTTTCTTCTATTTCTTCTTCTAAGATTCATCAGTCTTCTCAATCTTTACTTTAGTAAATTTGTCTTCTTTTGCCTTATTCAAATCTTCTTGACTGACTCCATGAGCTTTTAGTATGTTATATGTAGTTCTGGATGCTTTCCTTTTATTAACAACAAGTTTTAGTTCAATATCCACTTCATTAGTCTTTTCTTTGTAAGTTCCCCATCTAGGTTCGTTGGGGTCTATAGGAGCTGACAATAAGACCTACACATATCCCTCTAGCACATGGTCTTCAACTTCATATCCTAGTGGATGAATCCACTTAGTTCTAGGCTCAACAACATCCATGCATGTGCAATCTGTTTCCACCATAAAACAAATTTTATCCCTGTACTTGTCAACTATCTTCTCAGATAGTCTGACCCTGCTCTACATTTTAACCCTGAATATCTTTATATCCATGTCCATTTTATCTCTTGTACTACTCTCTAAGGTGGCCTTAAGAGATATTTGTGTCATTTTAGGTTTTCCTTTGTCTAGATAGAGGTCTGCAACCTTTCCTACTATATGATGATACAAATAATGATTAGAGATCCAAACCTGAATGTTTTGCTTCTATCATGTTTAATGATTCTGATATTCTCAATCAATTGATCATGCAAGATCTCACAAAGGTTGTACTGGGTGTCATCCTTTACTATTCTGATTGCTACAAGGACTGTTGCTACAGATACACTATTCAACCTACTTGCCTACTGGAACTTGTAACCAAGTATCATTGTCATGAGTTTAATGTCATCCTCCTTGATGGGGTCTACTGTCATACCACACCTGTCACTTCTTGACAAACAAACTTTCTCAATCTGCTTCTTAACATCTTTACCAGTGGGAAATACTGGTCCAGTCATTGGAATTCCAGTCAACTGATGGATTAGGTATGTGGTGATATGGACAGGGACATCACCAATCCAAAATAGCTCATCATAAATTCTGCTCAACAGGATTTTTACCCATTCTGGTTCTTCAAACTCACGCACATTCAAATTATCAATAATAGGGTTATCTTGTAGGTGTGAAAACTCATCTTTGAATGTGAAGTCCTTATTTAGCATTGATGTCATGTGAGAAGCAATATTATCATCTCCTAGTGATTCCTTCTTGCAGTATATGTAGGCGCGGATATCCTCCATGTGAACAACGCTAATCAGGGTTTTGGAGAAAGCTCCTTCCACATCATCCAATATAGACTTGAATGGATGCTTCTTACATATGAATCTCTTCCTTTTTGCTATATAAAATACAACTTGGGTCACCATTACTTACTTGGTGATTGTTTAAGTAGGGTTTCCACAAAATTTTGAAACAGTGTGACGGCTAGGGCTTCGTTTCAAATTGATTATCTGTTCATTCCAACTGCCAAACTGTTATGCCTTCATGATTTGATGTCTTAGTGCTCCAATGCTCTTTAATTTCTATGCTCTTGAATGTAATTGTGAAAATGATCGACTACGAACTTCTTTTTATACTATCTGCCGCATTTAATACTTGCAACCATACATAGAGATTTTCAAACTTTGATCCCGATGCATTTCAGATAATGTGTGAATGCATATAGCTATAATTTGAGCTTTTAAGCATGAATCCAAAGGTGCATACTCTGATGTGAGTATACCAACCGCGTAGGGGTTCTAAGCTAGAATAGCTCCCCCTAAGACCAAGAAGGTCTATTCAGGCAAAAGTAGAGGGTGCGTCCACTGTGGATGCATCAACTACTTTGTCAACATCTTTGTCCTTCTTCACTTCAACCCAAACTTTGCTTGAATCTTCATTTGCTTTGACAAAATTGACTTCTCCTTTCTCTTCAAATAGAGACTTTTTGGGATCTTCTTGTTTTTGAGTTTTGGATCTGCAAAAATTTGTGATATGTCTAGCCTTTCCACATGTGTGAAAAATGATAGGAGGTTTGATGTTTTTCTTCATCATGCTGCATTTCTTTACTGTGTGTCCATTGTAGTTGCATATCTGACATGTAGTGTTCTGCAAGTTCTTTTGAGGTTGATTTCTCTTATTGTTTTGATTCATTATTCTTTGATTTTGTTGTGACTGAGTTCTGCAATGTATAGCCCTATGACCAAACTTATTACAAGAGAAACAATAACCAATAAAAGGTCTCACCTCTTTGCAATCTCTTGCCAAATGCCCATGTTTATTGCATGCATAACAAGTTCTATTAAATTGTCTGATTTCCCTTTTAGGTGGTTCAGATATAACCTCACTAGTATCTTCAATTTTCTTAGCTTCTGAAGATGCTTCAAGTGTTTTTTCTTTCTCTTGTGATGATTTGATTTCATCTTGTGTTGTACTGAATCCAAGACCAGTAGTGTTCCCCTTTTTTCTTTGCACATTGAGTTGGGATTGAATCAAATCAAAATTTGTGTGGAGTTTATCAATCTTATCTTTTGCTTCTGTTAATTCAGTTTCCAACTTCTTCTTCATGTTTTCCAATTCCAAGACATTCATGTTTGCCTGCAAAAGTTCATCTTCCAGTTGTTTGCTTTCTTTGATCTTGTCTTCAATGGTGTTCTGGCTATTTGTAAGCTGTTCCTCTAGATCTTTAAGTTTATCCTTTAGAGATTTATTCTCTTCATTAAGCTTTTTGACCATTTGTCCTAGATCACTTGTAGAACAATCTTTCATATCTTTTCTTAGCCTTTTGATAAGTATTTGAGAGCTATCATTTTTCAATCTTAGTTCTTCATTTTCCTTCTCTGATCTATCAAGATCTTCAAGAGCTACTTCAAGATTCTTTTTAAATGTTTTGCTTCTGCTGAGTCCATGATCTCCTCAAGTGGTTAAAATTTCTTTTAGAGGACCAGAGCTCTGATACCAATTGTTAGAAACACTAAGAGGGGGGGGGGGGTGAATCAGTGTTTATCAATTAATTATATTTCAGCCAATTAAACATAAAACAAATATGCATTCAAGAATCTTAACACAAGAACATATAACACATGATTTTATTATGGAGAACCTTGATCAGAGGAAAACTCTGGTGGGGATTAGTACCCACAAAATATTGTACTAGGTATAATGAACCTATTAAAGTTCCTTTGCCCTATTAGAAGCAGTCTTTACAAATTGAGTACAATGAACTGGTTAAGGGTTTGACCCTGTTAAGAGTCTTATACAATAACCCTATTAGGGGTGGTGGACTCACTGTCCAAGGAATCACTATCCAATAAGATGAAGGCTACAACCCTCTGAATGTTGATATGCACTATATCAAAAATGAACTGCTGTAGTGACACTGTTGTCTGATCAGTTCCGTGTATGCGTAGATGCTCTTGCTTCTTCAAAGAGATATATCATCTTCTGACTTCATTATACTATCCCTCCGTAACTTCTTCTTACACAATAATCGACTTCTCTTACACTTTGTAACATAACAATACATTACATACTTATATCTTTACAAACGAATAGGCGCGACCCAAAACATAACACTTAGTCAGCCTCTTAACAAAATATACAACACTTCCAAACAAGTCAGCTCAAGCATGTTTACAACAACATTAATTACATCATAAAAAACTTATAACTAAAGGTGCATAGCCTTAGCATCACAAAATAATACACGCTGATCAAAACAGTAGTCGGCTTCTGTGCTTTGTATTATGGATTGTTTCCTGGACTGCAGTGTACTAATCTGTCTGTATCTTTTTCGTATTGATGTTTCGTACCTTGTGTGTTTGGATATAGCATGTATATACATCATGGAGTATATACATAAGCACGCATATTCTGGTGTGATCTCTAACACGCGCGCTGATGTGTTGATCACTGTATCTGTCTGACTGCTCTGTATTCTATACTTAGTCATTTTATCTCTTAAGTTATCTTTGACAGAAACTTAGTATGACTTTGTTGCCATGATTGACAACACAAAATAAGCCATGCTTCCCTAGGAAGTCAACTTGCCAACAATTTTATCATACTTTCCCAAATAATTTATACTCAGATATTTTATTATGTGGCATGCTAGCACCAGACCTATGCTATGATTAAAACACACTTAATATGCTATGTTTGGATGAATATGCAATGTTATTTACTTTGGAATTATGATTATGTCTCTATGAATGAATTAGTTGTTTGAACATGAATTATGCATGCGTATATTGGTGTTGATTATCATAAATGTCTCTATCCTAACATCTGAAGTGTAGCACATCAATATAGAAACTATCGCCTTGACCAAGTAAAATGTGCCCATGCGCTAGATGCTCAACCCGGTCTTGCAGTAGGTTTACATGAAGAAACGTCAAGCGCAACACCAGCAAGTGGATCCGAGGTGATCAAGGTGGCATAAATCAAGAAAAGATCGAGGCAACATAATGAATTCTCTAAAGAAATCTAGGAGAGAGTGGGAAGTTAGATTTGTTGTCAAAAGCAGTTCTTTCCTCTTTCTTTGACCTATTTTATCTCCATTTTTATAGTTTCCATTTACAATTGATAGGATTGTAATAAAAGCTCTGGCTATTTCTATGGCATTATTAGTTAGTAGTTAGATGTTTTTCCTTCTTTAAATAAATCCCTGCTCTTGCATGAGAAGGAGGACATTATCAGTTATAGTTTACATTATGTTGTTTTACAGTTGTTATGAATCTTGTAATTCACTTTTTCAATCAATAGCAAATGAAGTGCTGATCTTTAGTTCAGTGTAATTAAGTTTGGATACTCACTCAAGGAGGCCCACTTGGTAGTAATCTGTGTTAGTTAGTTAGAATCATTTTCATGTAGTTTAAGTTTCCTGCATCTTGGTATCATAATTCTGGTGTTAACACAACTCCTGCAGCCAAAGCCATAGGATAGTCTAGTACTTCTTGTAGCCAAAGTGGCAGAACTGTTGAAGCATTATAATTTTGTTTTCAAGCCTTTGTGTTTCCAATTTGTAGTATTCCTTCAACATTTTCACTTCCACATTTCCTTTTTGGCATTCTTTACAACATTCATTTCTTGCAGGTATAGATTAATTTCCTTTCCAACATTCATTTTCTGCATCTATAGAATAGTTTCCTTTCAAAGCAATTTGTTTCCTATAGCCATAGCGTGGTCTAAGTAAGAATCCTTGGTGCATATACTTTTCTGGCCTGTTTCAAGTAATACATCCATGGGTTGATAAATTAAATGAGTTTTTATAAAGGAGGATAGCTGCTCAGTCAGATGTCCAATCCTTGAGTCATGGTAACTGCTTAGTTTTTGATCCCTTAATAGAACCGATCAACCCCTTTGAGGTTCGAGTGTCTTTCTCATCTCTTTTCATAAGGAATCCTAGTTTAGAAATCCATCATTAGTCTTTGCAAGATGTATCCTTCCTCATATCAGACCAATCAAATCAATCATCAATCAATCATCCTCCCTATGGAAAAATGTACGTGAGATACTTGTTATTTAATTGGTACTTTTGAATCTTTATTTATCTTTTGAGATTCCTTTTTTTATCTCCTCATGGTCGCCATGATCCTTTATATCATGGTGTGTTGTGAATATTGAAACTAGGGGCAAGGTCTTGATCTTTTTCTTTCTGCATGTGTGTTTGTGGGTTCCTTAGCATCATATCCACCCTAGTTCTCTATGACTCAGGCATGATACTAGGGAAATCCTTGTGTGTTTGTTGAGTCATTCCATGAAATATTGGTGATAAGGCTTTGTGCTCCTAATAACCTTGGTAGGTCTCTAGTGTTGCTATATCAAACTAGGGTGTTCTCTCCAATATTAACACAATTTAATCTTGAAGTCCCGTTAGCTGCATTAGATTCATGATTGAATTTTTATTCTAGAAAGACTTATATCTATTCACCATCCCCCTCCCATTCTTTTTATTCCCTTCTTTCTTTCTTGTCTCTCCCCTGTTTGCATCCCTTTTTGAGAAAATTCCACAACTCTTTGCTTGTTGCATACTTTTCTCAAGGGGGTACAAGCTTGTATTGTCGTTGCTTTGGCATGACTCTTAGACATACAATTTGATGCAATGCCACTTGTGACACCTCATCAAAGAGGGGAAAAATGTAGATGCCTAAATATTAATTAAATTAATAACTCCTATATATTCATCTAACTATTTAATTTAGTCAATTAAATAGTTTCCCCTCTTTCTATTTAAATATAATTTAAATACTATCCCAATGTATTTCAATTTAATAAATTTGCCTCACCAAACCCCTTTTTAATAAACTCATATTTATTCAAATTCCCTCACACTCCTAATTCCTCTAACTATGATTAATTCAATTATAATTTGAATATTAATCTAAACCTAACCTAGAAACCTACCCTACTCCTTACCTATCCCACTTGCTAAACTTACCTTCTCACCTAATCATCCTCTAATCACAATTAAAAGGTGATTCCTAAAATTTTTGGTGTTAATCTATTTCTCAAAAACATGTGAGAAACCCATCCCAAGGAAGCCACCCAGCTTTATTAAATGCAACCACATTGTTTTCCCCCACACATTTACCTAAGGTTGCTCACACATGTGTGAGAAACCTTGAGCCACTCAAGCCTTAAATGCTCCAAATTGAACTCTCCTCTAAGCCTATATATATCCCTTATGTGGCTCCTATGTGGATGCCACATAGGTGCCACCTCATCCAAGCCCTTCTCTTCCCTCCAAAAATCTATAAATAGGAGGCCTTTCTCCTTGCAAATTATCTCTCATTTATGCATTGTTATCATGCTAGAATAGCTCTAGAATTTCATAGTTATTCTCATGCTTCATAATATTAGTTCTTTCTTAATTAACTAGCTATCACATGTTAGGATAATTGGTAAATAAATATTGTTTGAATCTTGCATATCATTCTAGTTTAGCATTGCATTCTCATTTCCTCATTATGAGAAGCTTGAGACTAGCTTCTTCATGCTAGTTCTTGAGTTCTCTCATCATACATTAGATGCATTTGTAATCTTAATCTATGATCAAGTAGGAAATCACTTGGGGATTATCATATTTTTTTTTTTGAGAGAGATCACATCCATAATCCTTCTCATGAGATAATCAAACAAGTCTTAAAAGAGTACAACTTGTTTTAGCTTAATCTAGTTTTATGGAGTATTTCTTGTTGATTTGAGATTATTCATGCTTTTGATCTTTATATGTGCTAACCCACTAGTGTTTGAATGTTTAAGCCTAATCCAAACATATTGAATATTTCCCTATATACACTTCTATTAAGTTGTTTATTGATGCGTGGGATGAGCTCTAAAGTGCTTCTTTGTTGGCCCTAGATCCCCCTCAATTGTCCCATTATTTCATGTTGAGGAAAAAAATTATTGTTTTCCTTAAAGGGAAGTGGGTGAAATTCATGCTTTATTTTCATTGAATCTTTTAATTTTATGACCATTTTCTTTCAATATTTCTTAAGTTTCCTTGTTTGAGTTATGAGTTTTATCGTTTGAGTAATTAGTCCCATGTTGATTTGATTTATCTTATTTTCTCTCAAACATGGTATCTGAAGGAATGCTTACTTTAATACATGTTTCCATTATACTAAGTCATCCACATTAATATTTTCCATCCTTCCCCATGATGCTTCCATTCTTTTAACATGTAAGAATGTTTTGATGCATCTTTTAACAGTTATAAAGCAGGGAAACATAGCAAAATTTGTAATCAACTTCAAATATTAACAACAACATGTTCAGTGACTAGAAAAGGCATTATAAACATCAATTATCCCATACCCAATGGTTCCTAACTAGATTTTTAAGGGGTGACTATTGGGATTTGAAAATTGCACTTTTGTACTAGAAAGTTGTCAATGCTGTTGGAATTATATTGAGATAATTTGTACTGAGAGGGGAGGGGTGAATCAGTACCTCTGAAACTTTTCTTGGTTAGCCCATTAACCCTTAGTCATCAGTTTGTAATTTAACTTATCTATCTATTCATCTTTCTTTATTCATATGAAATCATATCATGCATTCCTTTTGATATGTAACAACAATAGAAACATTCATGAAATTAGATAACACATGACACAAGATATGATATCATAGAAAACTCCTGTTAAGGAAGTAAAAACTATGGTGGGGATTGTTACCCACAAACTTCACTATCTATAGATAAGAAGAGTCTATTAAGGCTTACAATTTGGTCACTTCTGATGACCTACCTTGTTAGGAGTATTACAGTAGAGACCTGTTAAAATCTACTTCGTTTGAAGCTTTCAAAAACACTGTTAAGTGTGCACTCTGTTAAGAGATTTACAAAGGACGGTTAAGTCCACCTTCTACAAAAGGATTTTAGATGTGATGCACTTGTTAGAATGCAACTACATAGGTCT
>MU228500.1:926907-967097 GCA_018584345.1 Thuja plicata
ATATATATATGTGTATATATATAAATATATATATATATATAGATATATATATATATGTATATATATATGTGTGTATATATGTATATATATATGTATATATATATGTGTGTATATATGTATATATATATATATATATGTATATGTATATATATATATGTATATGTATATATATATATGAACACACACACACATATATGTGTGTGTGTGTGTCTGTGTGTATATGTGTATATATACACACATACAATATATATGTGTGTGTGTGTGTGTAAACCAGAAACTATCCATATAGATTAACCTAGATGTGTTTTTAAATATGCAAGTAAGTATATGTGAAATTATTGATTGTTAAATTACTTGTCTATTTAACTTTCCCTTTCCATGATAATTTATCAGAAGTCTGGGTTGGCTTCTCAATGTATCTCATTGACCCTATAGAAGATCAACATGTCCTTACATGGAATCTACTATCCATCTACCTCTATTTGGAGTAAGATAATTAACCACGGGCGTGCACACACACACACACACACACACACACACACACACACACACACATAAACCAGAAACTATCTATATAGATTATCCTAGATGTGTTTTTAAATATGCAAGTAAGTATATGAGAAAATATTGATTGTTAAATTACTTGTCTATCTAACTTGCCCTTTCCATGATAATTTATCATAAGTATGGATTGGTTGTATATCATTCACCCCAGAGAATATCAACCTATCCTTACATGGATTATAGTATCCATCTACCTCTATTTGAAGTAAAACAATTAACCACATATAGAGTTATATAAATATGTGCCTTAATCTATAAATTCTTTTACCCACATACTAAAATATGTATATACACCTATGCAAATCTTTATCTTATTGAACACAAGGTATGTCTGGGTCTAGCTCTTCCATACCCTGAACTAAAGACCCAATAATATGTTTATTTCTAGGTATCCCCAAAGCTTTCAACATAACAGCCATCAACCCCTGGGTTTTCCAACCCATCAACCAACTTATTATCTTCCTTGTAAATGTGAGAAAACTTTGTAGCTCTAAAAGATTCAAGAATACATATAAATATTTCTAGTCTAGTATTCAATTTCCAATTCGAAGTATGACCTATTATAAGGGCATTGATGATGATATGATAATCTCCTTTAATCTCTAGTTTCCTAATGCCCATGTTTTTGCATAAAATAAGCCCTTCCACCGGGACTTCAATTTATGCAATATTATTTGTGGTGGTACCAAATGGGCTTAGCTAGTTTAGCACAAATGCTACCATCCCATGAATGGATAATGCAGCCAACTCCTACCATCCTAGGGTTTTCTATGGATGCCCCATCAAAATTGACCTTATTCCATCCTTGTTTGGGTGCCACCCATTGGCACATTTCTGTTTCTCTCTTTCTCAACTCCCCGCCTTTGCCACAAAGAGGTGGCCGATATTATCAGACCATACCATTCTTTCCTCATACCTTTATCCCACTGAGAAAATGACCCTTCCATGTGTCTCTTATTTCTTAACCTATTGTTGACTATCTCTATAATTCTTTCTTCTATTTTATTTTCAAGATTTATCATTTCCATCTTCTTTTCTTAAAAGAGTCTCATGTTTCTCTCCTTCCACAGTTCCCATACTAAAATAGAAGGATTTATTCCCCAAATAATATTATAGAGGATTTTTCTTTGCAAGTTTGGTCATGCTTTCAAGTAGTCAATCAGATTATCTGCCAAGGGAGATCTCTAGCTAAGGATTTTGTACAACTATTTCCAGCATTCTTTAACATAAGGGAAATTAAAAAGTAAGTTGTCCACCGTTTCTTCATTATTATCGCATAATGGGCATCTTGAGGGTCCTTCAAATCTTATTTTCCTAAAATAATTTGTAGTAAGGATCATTTTCTGCATAGCTTCCTAGAGGAACATTCCCACTTTTGGGAGGCACGCTTTATCCCAACACAGGTTAAGTGGTAGTTCCACATTCTGCAATTGTTGGGTTTTAGCCAAGGATTCATATCCATCTTTAACTTTATATGATCCAGTTTTGGATTCTTCCTAGATTAGTTTTTTAGCTCTATTTTTTATTACTATAAATATCTTGTTTTTAAAACTTCTTTTAGTTCAAATTTTTTAATATTAGAGAGTGGAGTTCCTTCTAGAGACTTCCAACACCATCTGAGATTAGGGTCTTCGAAGGGGATCACAACGTAATCAATTAGTCTCTTTCTCCATAGATTAGATAATACTTCCATACATCTCAGTGAGGTAATCTGATTTTTAAGAGGGGCGTAACCTCCCCACGAGTCCTCTCAAAAAAGAGCTGACTCCCCAGATCCCAATTCCCAAGTGAGTTTGTTTTTTATAATTTCCTTGGATTCGAGACTCTGGATATGGTGGGTTATGTGTGTGTGAAAATGTGACTTAGTCAACAACACAAACACTTCAATGAATCAATGCGTGATTGATTAAACAAATTAAACTATGAAACACAAATTAACCAAAGTGACTAATTGCCTTCTAGTAAATAGGAGTATGATTTTTTCTCTCAGATCATCGCAAAATGTAGTGACTATAGACTCTATCTAAATGAAGTATTTTGAAAGCTAAGCTAAATGATATGCAAATTCATCTAATTTTAATCCAAGATTAATCCATTATTGAACAAATTGAAAGTAAGATTCCTATTATTTGATTTTTCAAATACAAATAATCTATATGCACTATCAATATGATAAGCAATTAACAATAATCAACAATTTGACAACATTTATTTACCTCACCCTTCTCTCCTTTTTTGAATAATTGAGGCCTAATTATATATAAATCCTCTTGAAAATGAATGGACGAGATCAATAACAATGGACGATTGAGATTGATCCAAACTAGCACAATCCATGTACAACTGATTTGATTGGTCAAGACTCAAAGTTGAAGAGTCAGTTAACTTAAATGATTAGTCAATCATTTTGGAAGTTACCAAAGTTTATTAGAAAGTTTCTAAATCAACTACAGAGTTAACATAACTAATTTAAATTGTTTCTAAATTGATAATCAGTTGGTTGAACTGGACTGATTTATTTCCAAAATAATAATCAGTTAAGTAGCGGATGACTTAAGAATGCACTTTTTGATTTATTTAAATGGTTTAATGCATTTTCCTCCAAATTGTAATGATGTAATTAATTTAATCCATTTTTGTGATTAATTGACAATTCTTTTTTATTTAATCAACATCCTAAAACATTAATTAAATAAATAGCATAAGGTTGATTTAATTGTCAACAACATTAGGATTTATGAATTAATTAATTACACATGATCGTAATGATTGAATGGGACCTATAGTTTAGGTAAAAATTAGATTAACAAGTTGAATTTCCTTAGATTAGGACTTAGGGGATTTAATCAATATTAGGGTTTTCTTGATGAAAAGTTGATCTCAAAGGCTTAGGGTTTTGTAGACCATTTTGGGTGATTACAATTGCCCCTCTTTGAATTGATGTGTGATCAACGCATTGATGGAAATAATGGTTAGCATTGAGACAAAGGATAGTTTTATGTGAAGCGATGAAACTACTCTCAAGTTGATTGATTTAAAGATATCATTTATGAACTTTAATGGACTAGAACCGATGAAGATAGATCAGAATGGTCAGTTTGATGTGAAGCGGTGAAACTAAACACTTGTTGATTGATCTAGGATGATAGATAATGAAAAATAACCAATTTGATTTGATGCAATGAAATTGATTAATCCCAAAAAGACTCAAGTTGTTAGATTGGTTTCGATAAATAACCAGTTTGATTTGATCTGATGAAATTGATACCATTAAGAGATCGATTAGCAAAATTAATTTGATTTGATGCGATGAAGCTAATTGATTTACGAGGACAATATCAGTTTAATTTGAAGTGATGAAACTGATATGCCCCTAGATATTTGCAAGAATCTCAACTTGATGTGGTGTTGGTGTAGGAGCGCCTAGGTTAGGAAGAATTTTAGGCTTGAAAGTTGTTTGTAAGGTGTTTTGTTCTACCACTTTTGTAATGACCAAGGTCAATGTAGGGAACAAACACCATAGTTGTTTAAGTTGTTTTTTTTTTAGTTTACTGTGTGTTGAGGTAGTTTGTAAAGCTCTGGAAATCCAACCAAGGCTCTAAAAAACAAGGAAGGTGAAATAGCACTAAGATGAATTTCTCAGTTTACACTGGTGTTCAGGTAGTACTAGTGCTTAGGTTACAATATATTTCTCAGGAATGCTGCTCAAATCGCTCGGTGATGTAGCTCGGTAATGTCACTCGGGCTACACTATATCACTCCGGATGTTTTCTCAGGTTGCACTATATTGCTCGGGGTTTCTGACTGACGCTCGAAGCCGATGTTCTATTTGTACCAATGCTTGACGCTAATGCTCGGTAAAGTCAATACTGATGCTTGGTAATGTCAATTAACGACTCAAAAATCATGGATTTATCTTTTATGACCAGCCTATTCAATTGTAACTGCCCATTAAGTGTCACCTTGTCTTCAATGGGTAGTGACACCTGTTCAAAGTGACGGGAAGTTGTTTAATGATCGCACATACCTACATTCATGAGGTTGGTGAAAAGTTTTGGAGAGCGTGGGATATATACTTGGATGCATGTTGTTTCTATGAGTATGTATGTATGTTTTAGAGATTGAAGAAGTTAATAGAAATTGCAGAGTGTGTTTTTTTTAGTCTATCTTTTGAGTTTCATTATTTTTTTTCAAGTGCAAGTAGATTAGTTTGTTTGCTTTTGCAAATTGTGAGTTCTTGGCCTATTTTGGGT
Organism: Thuja plicata; assembly: GCA_018584345.1. NCBI lineage: Eukaryota > Viridiplantae > Streptophyta > Pinopsida > Cupressales > Cupressaceae > Thuja > Thuja plicata. Next base: position 931,725 of record MU228500.1, read on the forward strand.
AGTGATATTTCATGGCTCCTCAAGTTTCTTGAATCCATGGTGAGAACCATGTGCCTGGATAGGATTCAAGAGGAGCCCTTGTTTATATTTTCTATTTTGTTTTTGTAGGAGGGGAGGTAGGCATGAAAGTGGAGTTCTTACCCTAAGTGAGCTTGATGATAGTCCAGTTAGGGAAGAAAAGTGAAGAAAGATGTCGCAAGAGTGTTGGTTGAATGAATAGGTTTAGCCAAGAGAATGAATCTACCCTTGTAGGTTCAGTAAGAATGGAGAGATAACTTGGTGGTGGGGAACTGGGTCTTGAGTGAGAGGTGAAGATCTTAGTGACTTCCCTTAGGTTAGGGTTTAGAATACCCTAGAAGGTCTGAGAAAGAGACCTTAGAGCACAGTCAGGCTAACTCTCTACCAATAGACCCCGATTACCTATCAGATTGGTATCAGAGCAAGAATATTTGGGCTTGTTTTTTTTAAGTGTTGTCTTTAGAAGAGACTGTAGATTCACGCAAAATGGTGACCAAAGCAGAGCTGGAAAAGAATGTAGAAGACCAGAAAGAGGATAATAGACTCCTAAAGGAACAGTTGGCCGAAATGGAAACTAAGTTAGAAGAAGTGCATCTTAGGACTGCAGTATTCGGTGAACTGATGAGAGAAGCTGATGGAAAAGGTAAATCAATGGTTGAGGAAGACATAATACCAGAGCTAGACCATGTGCTGCAAGAAGAACCATTCTTGAAAGTGTTGAAGGAAATGAGTGTTAAGTCCTTAGAAGGTGTACCTCTATTTAGTGGCAAGATGGAACCATAATTAATCATGGAGTGGATAGAAGGTCTCGAAAATCACTTTGACTGTGACAATGTGACCGAAGCTCAGAAAGTAAGAATAGCTAAGACAAGACTGAGAGGAACTGCTCTCACTTGGTGGAAATTTGTCCAGGATGAAAGGACTAAAGAAGGAAAGAACCCCATAACCATTTGGAAAGGTATGGTGGCCAAAATAAAGGAAACTTATCTTCCTGATGATTATGAAGTGCAGTTGTACAAGAAGAGGCATAATCTGAGGCAAAAAGACTTGGAAGTCAGTGCCTATACAAAAGAATTCCATAAGCTATGTTTAAGGTTGCATGTGATTGAAGAAGAAATCCTAAAATTAGCTAGGTATATGAATGGTCTCAAATGGAGTATCCAAGAGAAAATTAGTCTCTTGATCCCCTAGATAGTACACCAATTCTATCAGCTAGCCCTCAAGGTACATGAGAAATTCAAAAAGAAGCAAGATTCAAATAGTAGAGGAAGAGAAAGAGACGACAGAGGTCATAGAGGAGGATATGGAGGAAGGAATATTGAAGCTAAGAATCAGAGTGAGTCTAAAATCAATGAGAATCAAGGAGAATCCAATAACACAAGAGGTGGTTACAACCGAGGAAGAGGTTCAAATAATAGTTCAAGAAGAAGAACCAATAACTAGGGAATAGGATCCTATTTCTCTTCAATGAAGTGTTACAACTGTCAACAATTTGGGTATTCTGCATATCGATCTCTTGAGAAGATTTCTACATCACAAGGAGGAGAGAAGAGAGTCCACTATGTACAAGAAGAGTCTTCTATTACCAATACAACAAAAATTGCACTAGATTCTGAGATGGGAGAGAATCTAATGATTCGCAGAACACTCCTCAAAGAACCCAACAAAGAATAGCCAAACCAAAGAAGATCTTTGTTTCAAGTCAAATGCAAGGTACTCAGTAAGATCTATAAAGTTATCATAGATTCAGGTTCTGCTGATAACATTGTTTCTTTAGAAGTTATTGAAAAGCTAAAGTTAAAAAGGATTCCTCATACTAATCCTTCTAGGGTTACTTGGTTGAATAAAGATCAGCATGTGCTATTTCATGAACAAGCTTGGGTAGAATTTTCCATAGGGAGGTATAAGGACCAAGTGTTGTGTGATATCTTGCCCATGGATACTTGTCATCTATTATTGGGTAGACCTTGGCAATTCGACTAAGCTGCAGTGCATGATGGAGTTAAGAACACCTATTCCTTTAAGAAAGATGGTGTGAATTTCAAGATACAGTCAATCTTGTAAGAAGGCTAAGTGAAGAAAGGGGGTCCTAACCTACTGTTGGTCAATGAGAAAGAATTCTTTAAAAAACTAGAAGAAGAAGATGGAGTGCACTTTGCTTTGGTTTTGAAACTGAAGAATGAAGAGGGAAATAAGAGAGAAGAGTGACCTTTAGAGATCCAAAGGTTGTTAACTCAATACCATACCATAGTTAGTGATGGTCAACCATATACCCTACCACCAGAGATGACTATTAGTCATCAGATTGACTTCATCCCAGGAGCCTCACTTCCAAACTAAGATACTTATATAATGACCCCACAACAAAATGCAGAAATTGTTAGCCAAATCCAAGAACTAATTGACCAAGGGTTGATTAGAAAGAGCATAAATCCTTGTCATGTTCCCACAGTCTTAACCCCAAAGAAATATGGTACTTGGAGGTTGTGTACCAATTCCAGGGCCATAAATAGGATCACTATTCAGTATAGGTTACCCATACCAAGGATAGAAGATTTGATGGATTATCTCAGTGAAGCTAGATATTACTCCAAAATAGATCTTAAGAGTGGATATCATTAGATAAGAATCAAAGGTGGAGATGAGTGGAAGACTTCTTTTAAGACTACCACAGGACTTTATGAGTGGCTTTTTATGCCTTTTGGGTTGTCAAATGCCCCAAGCACATTTATGAGATTGATGAATGGGGTTTTGAAGGACTTCATTGGAAAATGGGTTGTAGTGTACTTTGATGACATCCTAGTGTTTAGCAAGACAAAAGAGGATCATCTTAGACATCTGCAAATGGTAATCCAAAGATTGCATGAGGAGAAGTTGACAATCAACTTGGAAACAAGTGAGTTCATGAAGCAAGAGTTAGTATACTTGGGTTTTTTCATCTCAGAGGGTAACTTAAAGATGGATACAAGCAAGGTGGAAGCAATCTTGAATTGGACTACACCAAAGTTGGCTATAGAAGTAAGAAGCTTCCATGGATTAACACACTTCTATAGAAAGTTTATCAAGTAGTTTAGTAAAATCAGTGCACCTGTTTTAGATACTATGAAAAGAGGCATGAAAGCCAAGTTCCAATGGAGTGAGCAGGATGATAAGGGATCTGAGCATTTGAAGAAGAGAATAGAAACTCAACCGATATTGACACTTCCTAGTTTTGACAAGTTGTTTACTGTGGAGTGTGATGCCAATAATATTGTTGTCGGTGCAGTTTTGAGTCAAGAGGGAAAGCCAGTAGCTTTTCACAGTGAAAAACTCAATGATGCAAAGAGGAAGTATTCCTCATATGATTTGGAATTGTATGCATTAGTGAAAGCACTAAGGAAATGGAGATACTATCTCCTTCCCAAATAATTTGTAGTCTTTACCGAAAACCAGGCTTTGAATTTTCTGAATTCACAGGATAAACTAAGCCATAAACATTTGAAATGGGTGGAGTATATACAAGCCTACACCTTCACTGTAAAACACAAGAAGGGAGTACAGAACAAGGTAGCAGATGCATTGAGTAGAAGGTTGCTCACAATAGAAGAAGTTTAGTTAAGAAGCATTGGCCTAGAAAGCTTCAAGGATCTGTATCCAACAGATGAAGACTTTTCAGTAGCATATAAGGTATGTCAAGAATTTCAAAACCATTTTCATAGTGATTATTTTGAGTATACTCTTCAAGAAGGTCTTTTTGTTTAAAGGAGGACAACTATGTGTACCGAGAGGTTCAATGAGAGAGAACCTAGTACAAGAGAAGCATAATGGTTCATTAAGTGGATATTTTGGGTTGAATAAAACTCTAGAATTGGTAAAGAGTTACTACTATTGGCCAAAAATGAGTAGGGATGTCTAGAAATATAAAGAGACTTGTATAGTCTGACAAAAGGATAAGGGGATTTCATTCAATGCAGGATTGTATCAGCCCCTTCCAATCCCAAATAGAGCTTAGGAATGCCTCAGTATGGATTTTTTAGTTGGACTTCCAAAGACCAAGCAAGGAATGGACAGTATATTTGTGATTGTGGATAGGTTCAAAAAGATGGCTCACTTTGTGCCATGTAAAACCACACATGATGCATGTTACATAGAAAATATATTCTTTAGAGAAGCAATAAGGATACATGGATTACCTTTGAGTATTGTATCAGACCGAGACTCTAAGTTTATGAGTCATTTTTAGAAAACCTTGTGGCAGAAGCTTGGTACTAATCTTTTCTTTAGCTCGGCATATCACCCACAGACCAATGGTCAGACTGAAGTGGTGAACTGAAGTTTAGGAAATCTTTTGAGATGTCTCACAAAAGAATATGGAAAATCATGGGATCAGTTACTTTCTCAAGAATAATTTGCCTATAATGATACAGTCAACAGATCCACTGGAAAGAGACCTTTTGAAATATATATGGGATTCATCCCAGGGGTATATGTGAACTCATGGATCTTGGAAGCAATGAAGAAAAGAGTGGGTATGCTAAATATTTTTCTCAATCCATGAAATAAGTACATGATACAGTGAAGGAAGCATTAGGGGAGAGTACAACTCACACCAAGCATAAGGTAGATGCTAAAAAGAGAGATGTTCAGTTTTAAGTTGGAGATTTGGTCATGGTGCACCTAAACAAAGCAAGGCTGAAAAAAGGCGTTTTGAGTAATATTCAAATGAGGAAGATAGGCCCTTGTACAATTTTGGCAAAGTATCAATCTAATGCTTATAAAGTTGATCTTTCTGCAGACATAGGATTATCCCCATTTTTGAATGTGGTAGATTTGGTTTCCTATAAAGGACCAAATCCAGAAGGAGGTCATGATCATCTAGCAATAGATATAGAGGATCTCAAAGCACTAAAACTTCCAGTTGCACCAAAATTGAAGGCTGAGAAGATTCTGAATTCAAGATTTTCCAAGCAGACAAAAAGGCAGACCTACATGGAACATATGGTCAAATGGAAAGGACAAGCTGATTCAGAGGCTACATGGGTGTAATAGACCAATTTCAAGAAGGTAGGCATTGATCCTGACTTGATCTAATTGTTAGAGTAATCATTAGTTTCCTTATTAATTAAATCATGTTGATTTAATTAGTTAAGTTATTACTCTTTAGTGCTTAAGCTTTCTCTTAGGTGCATTAATAATTAATTCATTTATTAATTATTAATGTGCAACCTAGATTTTTTAGGCTTTAGGGTTTTGTTCATCTTTATAGGTTGAACCTTGTAATTCTTTTTTCATTAATTCAGATTATAATTTCGCTCTCACATTTTGAGCAACTTCTGAGTTCTTCTTTTTCCCTCTTTTTGCTTCTCTCCTGTAGCAGGTTATTTGCATGCAGGTATTCTTGGCGTTCTGTGGATTTGTATTTTTCAAATCCTACATGGTATCAGAGCCACACTACTGCTGCCTGGTCTGGTGTTTGTGAAGCAGTGTTTCGAGGGCAAAAACCATAGCTTTTCTAGGGTTTCTTCTTCAATCTAGAAGAGACACTATTTTCTAGAGCACATTGAGCAAAAACGAACACCACCATCACGCTCAGAAGGCCTGGAAGAGTCAATTTTCATATAATTTTTGCCATTTTTGGCCACAGTAGCCTCTGGGAAAATTTGTCTCTCTTCAGCTCAAATTTTGAGGTGAAAAATAAATTAAAAATTAAAAAATCATTGTTTAATTGATTTTTGCATTAAAAACTAACTCATGTAGTGTTAAAAATCAACACTGCTTTGTAAATGGGCGCCGCTGTCAGTTAACCGCTAGTGGTTAACCTCTAGCGGTTAACCTAACCACTAGGGTTTACTTTCAAACCTTCTTTGGGGCAGTTTTGAGCACTTTTGGTATTTTGGTCATATCTTGACCATACGGTATTAGATTTTTGACTTCCTTATATCGTCGGAAAGGTCTTTCCAAGCTCTATCTCATTATGTAGGTTTTATTTTTTGGTTTTTCATTTTTTATATCTATTTTTTCAGTTAAAGTCAGAACTTGTGTTTTTCAGCACTCAGTTTGTTTCATGTGAAGAGTTATCATGGGTTTTTCTTCTCACCCTTTTGTTGTTATTCTAGAACGGGGTAATTATGAGTCATGGGAAAAGGGTATACTTACACATTGTAGATGGCTTAATATTTTGCCTTATTTGTATGATCTCATACCTGAACCAGCCTCTTCAGAGGGAAAATTAGCATGGGATATTATTAGAGATCACATAGTAGGAATTATAGTGTCTAGTGTTGATCATGACATTGTGTTGGCTATATCAGACATTGATTATCCTCACCCACTTTGGACATGTCTTTGGGAGATACATGAAGACCCTAATCTCTCTCCATTCCCAGAGGATCCTACTTCATATTGTCTCATACCCATTGCTTGGAGAGAGAATACACCCTTTGATCGTGATACTTTAGTGGAGCTTGAGTATTTACACCCTTACATGTTCCGATGGATCAGAGGCTTGTCTCATAGTTCCCACTCTTCAGACTGAGACTTCATCAGCATCTCCTGTTGCTCTTGATTCTGTGCAGCAGGGAATCATACATATTCCAGACATAAATACTTTGGACTCTTATGTTGCAGACATATCTTTCTTGTTTATTGAGTCTTGTACTGTAGATTTGGAGGATTATTTTGAGGACATTCATCTCCTCTACCTTGACAGTCAAGTTATCACTGTTTGCCCACCATTATCCTTTTATTCTGAGGTTGCATTTCAGGATTCTCCATATCAGTTTGGATTTGGCATCAAATGTTTTAGTTCAGACAGAGAGATTCTTTAGCATCTGATCATGGCACACATCCTAAGATAGATTGGTTCATCACTCTTCACAGGGTTTCTTTGACATCGTCCTTTGGATTCATTTCTTCCCAAGGGGAGGAATATCATTTTCCGCTTCAAGATCTCCTTTTGGATTCTACATCAGGCTTCTACCATTGTGACAGGAGTTTCTTCATTCTTGGGGGACTTTGGTGTCTCATCCCTCTCTCATGGGGGGGTTGATTGTACTTATGGTCTTGAGAGAGTCTCTTGAGCCATTTCTTTTCTGCATTTTTCTATCTCTTTTTGGAGAGGGGTTTTTCCCACTAGGTTTTCTCCTTTGTCTCCAGTTTATAGAGATTTCCTTGTATTGGGTACCTGATCAGGCCTCGTTGCTGAGACCCATTTCCTGCTTTCATAGTTGTGCTAGGTTATCATACCCCCTACGCTTAGCTTAAGGGGGATGTTAGAGTAATCATTAGTTTCCTTATTAATTAAATCATGTTGATTTAATTAGTTAAGTTATTACTCTTTAGTGCTTAAGCTTTCTCTTAGGTGCATTAATAATTAATTCTTTTATTAATTATTAATGTGCAACCTAGCTTTTTTAGGCTTTAGGATTTTGTTCACCTTTATAGGTTGAACCTTGTAATTCTTTTTTCATTAATTTAGATTATAATTTTGCTCTCACATTTTGAGCAACTTCTAAGTTCTTCTTTTTCCCTCTTTCTGCTTCTCTCCTGTAACAGGTTATTTCCATGCAGGTATTCTTGGCGTTCTATGGATTTGTATTTCTCAAATCCTACACTAATCACCTGGAAGTTGATTTATCTCATTCAACGGAGTATGGTGTAGGAGCACCTAGGTTAGAAAGTATTTTAGGTTTGAGAGTTGTTTGTAAGGTGGTTTTTTGTACCACTTTGTAATGACCGAGGTTAGTTCGGTGAAAAAACACCATAGTTGTTTAAGTTGTTTGTTTTTCAGTTTAGTGTGTGTTGAGATGGTTTGTCAACCTTTGGAAATCCAACCAAGGCTCTAGCAAACAAGGAAGGTAAAATAGAACTAAGATGAAGTGCTCAGTTTACACTGGTGTTCGAGAAGTACTGGTGCTCAGGTTATACTATGTTTCTCGTGGATGTTGCTCAGACCGCTTGGTGATATCACTCGGTAATGTCGCTCGGGCTACACTATATCACTCGAGATTTTTTCTCAGGTTGCACTACATTGCTTGAGGTTGCTGACTGACGCTTGGAGCTGATGTTCTGTTTGTACCGACACTCGACGTTGATGCTTGGTAAAGTCGACACTAACGCTTGGTAATGTTGGTTAACAACCCAAAAATCATGGCTTTGTCTTTTATGACCAGCCTAGTCAATTGTAACGGCCCATTATGTGTCACCTTGTCTTCAATGGGTAGTGACACTTGTTCAAAGTGATGGGAGGTTGCTTAATGATCGCCCATACTTGTATTCATGAGGTTGGTGAAAGTTTTTGGAGAGCGCGGGATACCTGGATGCATGTTGTTTCTATGAGTATGTATGTATGTTTTAGAGATTGAAGAAGTTAATAGAAATTGCAGAGTGTCATTTTTTTAGTCTATCTTTTGAGTTTCATTGTCTGTTTTCAAGTGCAAGTAGATTAGTTTGTTTGTTTTTTCAAATTGTGAGTTCTTGGCTCATTTTGGGTAGTGATATTTCATGGCTCCGCGAGGTTCTTGAATCCATGATGAGAACCATGTGCCTGGATAGGATTTGAGAGGAGCCCTTGTATATAGTTTTCTATTTTGTTTTTGTAGGGGGGTGGTAGGCATGAAAGTGGAGTTCTTACCCTAGGCGAGCTTGGTGATAGTCTAGTTAGGGAAGAAAAGTGAAGAAAGATGTCGCAAGAGTGTTAGCTGAATGAGTTGGTTTAACCAAGAGAATGAATCTACCCTTGTAGGTTTAGTAAGCATGGAGAGATAACTTGGCGGTGGGGAACTGGGTCTTGAGTTAGAGGTGAAGATCTTAGTGACTTCCCTTAGGCCAGGGTTCAGAATACCCTAGAAGGTCAGAGAAAGAGACCTTAGAACAGATTCAGGTTTACTCTCTACCAATAGAACCTGATTACCCATCAGGTGTGATGAAGATGAGATGCCCCTTGTGATGAGGTCTTATCTGATTCGATGGTTTGATTGCTTGACTAAAGATTCAAAAATTTCTTGATGTTTGATGATGTGATCACTGAATTGATGATGTCATGATCTGTTAGTAATAATAGTCTATAATGCCCTTCCAAGGAACCCAGGAGAAGTTAACCTTAAACATGTTACTCAATTTACAAAATGATTTTTTTTAAAGAGTTAACAATTGATAAAGAATAACAATGTGGAATCAATATAACATAAGACAATACATACTCGTAAATGTAACTCATTTATAGATTACAAATCCTGAGGGTTCCATGACGCAGAATTACATGAGTTAACTAATCTACTAAATAGAATAAACAATAAACAAACTCCATATATGCAAATGAATAATCAACAACATCATTTCATAAATGAAACCTAGATACAACTAATACCATAATGAACCAACATCCACTTCATAGGTTGTAGGGTATGTGGTAAAACCAAGTATGAAGTACAATTCAATAATCCAAGAATGTCACAAATAATATAATGAAACAAATATACAACATAAGAAAGATAAGAGAAATTCTTCAACAATGAGGAACAAGAAGATACAACAGCAAGAAGGATCATCCAAGAAAAATTCATGAATGTCGGATCTCAATGGTAATAAGAATCACTACCACCTAACCTCATGGAACCAAAGGTCTACTCCCACCGTGATGAGGATATAACAACAAGCCCACACATGGGAAACAACCAAACAAGAAAAACTAAAGCAAAGGTACACCAGATAAAAATATAACAAGAAGATTTCAAGGTTAAAAGTATGAAAGATCAAGAGACAAAACAAGTATACCATATACTCACGTAGGAACTTAGAACACATATAGGGAAGTATCATCACATAAGTCTACCCTTGAGTTACCCTAGTAGCCCCTCTAGACCCTATCCCCCAAGTGACTCTATGTGGCTCAGTAATCCTTTCATACAAACAAGGATTCTAACCATGCAAGACCTCGATCAAGCATCTTCTCCCACTCCCATCCTTAGCATGTACTATCACTCAAGGCATGGGCAAGGAACTTATTTATCTTATTAATATTTTCTCTCAATTAATTTCATTAATTTATCCCTTATTAGGTCACTTACAATGAGTTACCCTAGTAGCCACTTAGGGCCCTGGCCCCCATTGCAAGCCACTTCCCCTCTATGCTCCTAGGTAGTTCCTACCCTAATGCTCCCAGCCACAAGGCCAAAAGAAGGTAAAACGAAAACCATAAAAGACTTCTCATAAAGCATTAAATCATGAAAGTCATCAATAAAAAATTTCAGATCATAACAAAGAATGATGACATGTAACTGATTGAATGTTTGAAGATGTTAAGTTGATAACCGAAATGCAGAAGGATAATGCAAGAAATTAAATTAGTTAACGGATTGTATTTTCATTGATGTCAAATTGATATAATCTAATCGGTTATAATCAAAGTGTCAAAGACTTCAAAGAATCAGAGAGATAAAGATTATGCTTTCTGTAATGCATAAAAGACAAGCATTCACATTATGACTACAGACACCGACGTTCAGTGGAACCCGACAGATAGAGATCACCGACAGTCAAGTCACAGTGATGCCCAAGCAAGAACACCGAAAAGAATTACCGACGGGCATAATCACAAGCATACCCAACGGCCAGAAACATAGTGTAAACCGATAGAGAAGCCCGAGAAAACTAGAGTGTTGACCAACGCTATCAAAGAGTTAAACACCAAAATTAACTTGAGTTCAAAAAAGATAAAATATCTAGCTAGCAGAGCTAAATATAGAGTTAATTGGTAGTTATCATTATTTTCATCAACAAGATAATCCAGAGATAAGTAAATTATTTAAAGTTGTTTTGTCTAGTTGGCAAGAAGATCTCAGCGAGATAAAATAGAAGTTTTTCTTTAAATCTAATTAGCGAGGATTGTGGATCATGCCAAGAGCAAGAAGATCAAGAACCTAACAATGGTGATATCATTTATATAAAGAGACAACTCAATTCATTACAAATTGGTGTTGGTGAATGAATAAAAAGAGGACGCTAAAGAGAAATTGTTGAAGAGAAACTTCATACAGTGTGGATCAATCAAGCTAAGGAAAGAGCTAAAGTTTTCTGCGGACACCGAGCAACAAAGCACAGCATCACCGAGCAAAATCAAAGTGGAGAAAAGGTATAAACAGAGTTATATTGATCAGAATAGTTTTATGAGATTACAATAGATCTGAAAATCTGCAAGTATAAGTTGTATATGTGAACAGATCATACTATTTCAGTTTAACCATTGATTCATAAAGTCTCTTAACTGAGCGAGATTTAAAGATCCTTTCTATATTGAGATACATCCTAAGAAGTATCAAAAATTTTGATCATAAAGATAGCATGAGATGCCAGATACCAATTGACAGGCCAAGTGAGTGTTTGATCAAAGATGGTAGCATAGAGATGCCTGATATCAAGTGACAAACTAAACTTTTAAATCCTCTAACAAGGTCACACCTAATAGTGTGTTTGTAACCTTTAACAGGGTTGGCTCTTCACCGAGATCACTTCATAAGAGTGAAAATTTTGGGTTACCGGTCCCAAGTGATTTTTACCTTAACAGGATTTCCATGTTAAAAATCTGTGTCAATGTGTTTATGAGTCATTACTTTAGTGTTTTGCATTACACTTAACTTAACTGGATTGATCAGTATACTCTAGATAATTTACTATCTTTCGGTAAATTAACAGACTGCTATTCTATAAACATACAGTAGAAGGTTTTACAAAGCATTCCAAGCAGTAATAAATTGATATAAATATTTGGAGGCATTCATCTTATATGACTGAAGATAACTAGAGGCTTAATATTGTGGTACTAAGTTTTAAGGGTTGATTATTAGAATATTTTGAGGCCACTAATTCANCCCCCCCCCCCCCCCCCCCCCCGCCCTCTCATTTATTACTAACAATTAGTATCAGAGCTTGTGTGCTTAGAAAGGGAGTTTAACAGCTCAAGAAAAAGATCACAAGATGAACAGACGAGATGTGCCCAAGTTGAATAAAGACAACTTTATATCATGAAAAAGCAGAATAAGACTCCACCTATCAGGTATTGGAAATGATATTGTTCAATACTTAGATACTGAATATGTGCTACCCACAAGACCTCATACTCTTGAGCAATTAAGATTCAAGCATGAACATATCTGCATGATGATAGAACTTGCATCATCACTCTCGGATGCTAAGTTTGAAGATGTCAAAACTTGCACCTCTGCAAAGAAAATGTGGGATAAGTTGAAACTTGTACATGGAGGAGATGCCAATGTACTAAGAGCAAAGGTAGAAAGCCTAAGAGGGAGGTTTGATGACCTAAGGATGAAAGAAGAAGAAATATTACTCAGTATAGTTGTTGAATCAAAGAGGTAGTAAATGATATCCGAGGAGTTGGAGGTGTACTTGAAGAGGAGATAGTGGTAAGAAAAATATTAAGAACCTTATTGCCTATTTATGGTATTAGATTTTCTGCTATTCAAGAAATGAGAGTAGTTGCAAACAATACAATTACTCTAGATAGTTTGATTGGTAGAATAATTTCATTTGAGATGAATAACTTTGACAATAGTGTCTTACCATCCATAGAATCTGCATTCAAATCTTCTCTAAAGATAAGTAACTCAAGTCATAGACATGTTGTTAGAAATGATAGTGACAGTGATAATAAGCATCAATTGTAAAGAGGTTGGACCACTTGTATGTTTCAATTGTAAAGAGGTTGGACACTTTTTTGCAAGATGTCCAAACCGAAGAAAAGATGACAGAGGAAATGATATATCATATCAGAAGAAGTTTGATAAAGGTGAAAATAGAGATTACCGAAGCAACCAACAATCTGACAAGAGAGATACCCGAGACTACAAGGACAAATGGAAGGAATCTTTTTACCTAGCTAGGAACAGATCTGATGACACCGACACTGAATCAGAAGAAGACATCGAGATGGTATTTGTAGCCATGAAGGATGATTAAGATGAAGATGAAGAAAGGTATGTAGAAACTGCACTCATGTCTAAAGTTAGTAAAAATGATGTCTAGATCATAGATAGTGGCTGTACTCACCATATGACCAGTGAGAAACAAAAGTTTGAGACTTTTGAATACTGTAATGGTGGTTCAGTGAGAATGGGAAATGATACACCTTGTCCAATTGAAGGTAAAGGAACCATAATGTTGAATAACCTGATAAAATGTGAAAATTATTACTGGTTTAAAGGATTGAATTATAATTTGTTAAGTGTTTCTCAGTTGAACAATTCAGGTCACAGAGTAGCATTTGAAAATAAGAAGGCAAAGATCTTCAATGAATCAGGAAGGTTAATTGGTACCGATGAGTAGACAAAAGGTAACCTTTTCTATCTTGATGACACTAACACCACTTTTTTAATGGCTAGAAATGAAGACATATGGTTGTGGCACAAAAGATTGTGTCATGTAAACTTTGACAACATGATAAAGATAAGCAACAAAAGGAAGGTCAGAGGCTTACCGACAATGACTAAACCCAATCATATGATGTGCAAGCACTGTCAAAAAGGTAAGATGACAAAGTCTAGTTTCAAGAGAAAAACCCATACATCTACTGCAATTCTAGAATTAGTCCATACAGATCTATGTGGACCCATGAAGACAAAGAACTACTATAGAGATAGGTATTTTATTCTCTTTGTTGATGATTTTTCTAGAATGATGACAGACATATTTTTAAAAGATAAATTAGAAGCATTTAAGAGGTTTAAATGGTACAAAGCAATTGTCGAAAAACAAAGTGAAAAGAAATTGAAATGCTTAAGGTCAGATAGAGGAGGTCAATTTACTTCAGAAGAATTCACTATTTATTGCAATGAGCATGGAATTAAAAGATAGGTTTCTGCACCAAGGACACCATAGCAAAATAGAATTGTTGAGAGGAGAAATAGATCAATTGTTGACTGTGCAAGAACATTAATGATTGAGAAAAGCATCACTCAAACTTTCTGGAGGGAAGTTGTCAGTACTGTTGTCTATACACTAAACAGAGTACAATTGAAGAAGGACACAAAGAAAACACCCTATGAGCTTTGGTATGGTCACACACCCAATGTAAGTTACTTCAGAATCTTTGGTAGTCAATGTTATATATTGAAGGATGATAGAAATGGAAAATTTGACTGCAAAAGTGAAGAAGGTATCTTCCTAGGATACTCAACCAAAAGCAAGGCTTATAAATGTCTTAACGAGTCATCTAACAAAATCATTGAAAGTGCAAATGTAAAAATAGATGAATTTGCAGAAAAGAATGATAAGGAAAGAAAAAAAGAACCAGAGGACTACAACAGGTTTGTTTATACAGAACCTGACACTCTACCTGAGCAACAATGTGTCACTCCCGAGCATCAGAACATTGCACCTGAGCATCAGGATGCAATTACCAATGATCGGGATAATCCTCAAGATGATGTTCCGAACAATAGAGATGAGAATGAAGGTGAAGAAGATGATCAGAATGATGAACACAGAGTTGAACTAAAACTTTCCAAGTATGTCAGAAGACATCATCAATAGAATCAAATCATAGGAGACAAGAAGGCTGGAATAAGAACAAGCAGTAAGTCACTTAACACCAGATGTTTACTTTGTGATTATGAGCCTAAATCTGTTAATAATGCACTTGAGAATGAAGAATGGGTCAGTGCTATGAATGAGAAGATAGAACGGATTGAGAAGAAAAATACATGGACACTAGTACCGAGACTAGATGACAAGAATGTCATCGGTACCAAATGGATATTCAGAAACAAGCTGAATGAGAATGGAGAAGTCACTAGAAACAAAGCAAGATTAGTATGCAAGGGATATGCACAAGAAGACGGTATTGATTATGGAGACACCTTTGCACCCATTGCTAGACTAGGAGTTAAAATATTACTTTCTTATGTTGCATTTAAAGGATTCAAGGTATACCAAATGGATGTCAAATCTTCATTCCTAAATGGAATACTAGAAGAAGAGATATGCATTGAACAACTAGAATGGTTTTTTGATCTAGACAAGATAAACATGGTATGTAGACTACACAAGGCCTTGTATGGATTAAAACAAGAACCAAGAGCCTGGTATGAAAGACTTCACTCATATCTCATTAGCATAAAATTTGTTAGAACAAGTGAAAATAGCAATCTATACTTAAAAGAAGATACTGATGGTAATATTCAGATTGTTGAAATTGTTGTTGATGATATCATTTTTGGGGGAAATGAATTGTTATCCAAATCCTTTGCTAATGAAATGAGCAAGGAATTTGAAATGTCTATGTTTGGGGAGATCAAATTCTTTCTTGGTCTACAGATTCTTCAACAAGATGCAGGCATTTACATCACTCAGTCCAAATACATCAAGGAAGTGCTAAAGATATTCAAGATGGAAGATTCCAAACCAGTTGGAACACCTATGGCTACTGGATGCAAGCTGACAAAACAAGACAAGACAAATGAGGTAAACCAAACCTTATATAGATCCATGATTGGAAAACCGATGTATGTTGTTCACACCAGACCAGATACAGCACATGCAGTAGGGATAGTTGCAAGATTCTCTGTTATTCCCAAAGAATCACATATGATTGCTATCAAAAGAATTCTAAGATATCTAAAGAACACTAAGGACTATGGCTTATGGTACAAAAGAGAAGGAAAATTTGAGCTACAAGTCTATACAGATGTTGATTGGGCTGGAAACATTGATGACCGAAAGAGAAAAACTGGGGGAGCATTCTTCATGGGTGATAGAATTGTCGCATGGATAAGAAAGAAGCAAGGATGCATCTCTCAGTCTACTGCAGAAGCAGAATATGTGGTTGCTGCTGCAAATTTCTCCAATATTGAATGGATCAAACAATTACTGGAAGGTATGCATATGAAGATCCTTGAACCAGTAATTATCTATTATGATAATACCAGTGCAATAAACATTTCTAAGAATCTAGTCATGCATGCTAAGACTAAGCATATTGCTATCAAGTATCACTATCTGAGAGAACAAGTGCAAGCAAAGGAAGTGACACTAAAATATTTTCAATCAAAGGAACAGTTAGCTGATACATTCACCAAGTCATTACCGAAGGATACTTTTGAGTACCTGAGATAGAGACTAGGGGTTCAACCCTTGTCTATCGGTCAGTAATTTGACTAGGAGGTTGCATCAGCCTATACCAAATCTAAAGATATTTCATGTTGATGTAAACACTAAGATGGACATCAACAGATACATATGTACATTGCAAGGTACAATATCTACACTGAAGACTAGAGACATTGAATTGATGATGGATAGGGAAATTCAAAGAATATATTATGCAAAGGGATGGAACATGATATAGATGATAAAACAAGGAGAAGTATGTTTGTTTGGCATTGTTGTCAAAGGGAGAGATGTTCTCATTATCATACAAAAGGGAGATAAATATCTCATTATCAAAAGGAGAGATGATCTCATTATCAAAAGGAGAGATGATTCCATATCACATAAAGGAGAGATATAATAAAGGGAGAGATTATATTATTGGGTAAAAGTACAAACCTGTGTCACACTTTTATAAAGGAAAAGGACCACAGCATGCAAACTGTTCATCTTTAACGACATAAAAAATGGCATTTGTATTTAGAATTTGAGGATGATGTAAACTAATTAAATGTGTAAAAATGCATGAAGTTTATGCCTATAATTTGTTAAATTTTTTTGAACAAGAATTGATATAGTTTTTTAATTTTTGAAGTCCATTTTTCAATTGCTGAAAACTACTGAAAATCTGGGGTCTAGTTCCCACCAAACAAGTATATGCAAATAATCTATTTTTCCTTTGATTTCAATATATGTTATAGATAAAATATATAGCTAGTGCATAAAAGAATAAAGATTGGTTTTCAATGTATATTTTCTCCGTTATAACTGCTCAAAGTTAAACTTTCTGAAATCGACAGTTTTCATCTCCCACCAAATTTACACTATTCAAAAAAAATTACATATTCTTGAAGATGACTCTCTCCTCTAGTGTTTAATATAAATTTTAGATTTTTTTGATATGATTTACTATTTTTTTACTTATTTGAAGAAACATCTTCTCGATTGTTCAAATACCTACTTGTTTTATTTTGAAATTATAATATATTAGATCTAATAAAAATACTATAAACTTTATATGACAATAATCTTGACTCTGAGCTCTACAAAGGATAATTTTTATATTTTTTTAAAATATCATTAAAAAGAGTAGGGGTTATTTAAACATCAATTTTCTAAAATAATTTTATTTCTTTGGTAATTGGTATAAAACATGCATTTAATAGACATTTCCAATTGGAAAAGTTTAACCACTTATCTAGCTTAGCTAGAATGAATCTAGCTAGACCATATGTTTGACAAAAAATAATTTTTATTTAGAAATACTCAAATTTAGTTGTGTTGATAAGTGGTCCTGAAACGTAACACAACTTTGTGCTTTTACCCTATTATCCATAAAAAGAAATTCCTGAGAATCAAAAAGGAAGAGTTAATCAATATTCTAAGGGAGAGAAATTGTTTGCATGTGAAATATCCATCTAAGGGAGAGAGTTCAGACAAAGAGAAAGATTGTTGTCAAAGGAAAAAGAGATTATCAAGAAGAGGAACAGTCAAGGCAGAGCACATATCAGAATAGAGATATCAGATGATACATCTATCCAGAGAAGGGATTGAAGATTGAAGACAACCACTCTGCATGAAACAAATCTAAGCTATTTTTGAGCTTACCGAGAGCCAGATATTTGTAATAGTTACATTAGGAAAGCTTGATGAAACTGTATATTTAATATTGTATTAGTGATAGTATAGTATGATAATGTAGTATGTTGCCATCAATGCCAAAGGGAGAGATTGATGACATGTAACTGACTGAATGTTTGAAGATGTTAAGTTGATAACTAAAATGCAAAAGGATAATGCAAGACATTAAATCAATTAATGGATTGTATTGTCATTGATGTCAACTTGATATAATCTAATCGGTTATAATCAAAGTGTCAAAGACTTCAGAGAATCAGAGATATAGATTATGCTTTTTGTAATGCATAAAATACAAGCATTCAAATTATGACTACAAACACCAACAGTTAGTGGAGCCCAATGGATAGAGATCACTGACAGTCAAGTCGCAGTGATGCCCGAGTAAGAACACCGATGAGCATTACCGACGAGTAGAATCACAAGCATACCCGATAGCCAGAAACATAGTGTAAACCGACGAAGAAGCCCGAGGGAACTGGAATGTTGATCGACGCTGTCAAAGAGTTAAACACCAAAATTAACTTGAGTTCAGAAATGACAAAGTATCTAGTTGGCAGAGCTAAATATAGAATTAACTGGTAGTTATCATTGTTTTCATCGACAAGATAAGCTAGAGATAAGTAAATAATTTAAAGTTGTTTTTTCTAGTTGGCAAGAAGATCTCAGCGAGATAAAATAGGAGTTTTTCTTTAAATCTAATTGGCGAGGATTGTGGATCACGCCAAGATCAAGAAGATCAAGAACCTAACAACGGTGATATCATGTCTATAAAGAGACAACTCAATTCGATACGAATTGGTGTGGGTGAATGAATGAAAAGAGGATGCTAAAGAGAAATTATTGAAGAGAAACTTCATACAGTGTTGATCAATCAAGCTAAGGAAAGAGCTAAAGTTTTCTATGGACACCGAACAAAAGAGCACAGTATCACCAAGCAGAATCAAAGTGGATCAAAGGTATAAATAGAGTTATATTGATCAGAATAGTTTTATGAGATTACAATAGATCTGAAAATCTGCAAGTATAAGTTGTATATGTGAACAGATCATATTGTTTTAGTTTAACCATTGATTCAGAAAGTCTCTTAACCGAGTGGGATTTAAGATCCTTTCTATATTGAGATACATCCTAAGGAGTATCAAAAAGTTTGATCATGAAGATAGCATGAGATGCCAGATACCAATTGACAGGCCAAGTGAGTGTTTGATCAAAGATGGTAGCATAGAGATGCTTGATATCAAGTGACAAACTAAGCTTTTAAATCCTCTAACAAGGTCACACCTAACAGTGTGTTTGTAACCTTTAACAGGGTTGGCTCTTCACCGAGCTCACTTCAGAAGAGTAAAAATTTTGGGTTACCAGTCCCAAGTGGTTTTCCCTTAACAAGGTTTCCACGTTAAAAGTCCATATGTCAATGTGTTTATGAGTCATTACTTTAGTGTTTTGCATTACACTTAACTTAACTGGATTGATCGGTATACTTCAGATAATTTATTGTCTTTCGGTAAATTAACAGACTGCTATTCTATAAACATACAGTAGAAGGTTTTACAAAGCATTTCGAGCAGTAGTAAATTGATATAAGTATTTGGAGGCATTCATCTTATAGGACTGAAGATAACTAGAGGCTTAATATTGTGGTACTAAGTTTTAAGGGTTGATTATTGGAACATTTTGAGGCCACTGATTCAACCCCCTCCCCCCTCTCAGTTATTACTAACAAAGAATAATACATCCTATACAAGGATCCAGATCAGTCTCCATCCCATAATGGACATGCCAATAAGTCATCCATCCCATAATGGATATCTCAATAAACAATTACCAAATCTCATATCATGAAATCAATGATCATCAGTAGTATCAAAAGATCTCTCTCCAACATGGAGTGAATCATAATAAAAAGATACCATCACCTAAAAACATTGAACAATCATAGTAGAAGAAACAAGGTGACCAAGTGAAAAAATCATAACTCAACACAATACTAGTTGTCACCTCTTATGGTCAAATAACATAAAGATCAAGGACTCAAGGAACACTTGGCATCTCTCACATATGTACCCAAGACAACACATGAATCAATCGTGACATAAAATAGGGACTAATATCTTCATTTTGTATGAAATTATCCTATGTCTATCTACATTGGATACCTTGGTAGGTACATCCATGTTGGCTTGTTCTTTGAGCTTATACCATAAGGTGATCTCTTCCCTTACTTCATCATGTAATGCAGCTACATTTGTCATTAATCTTGTTAGAATGTTCATATTCGCCTTAATTTTTACTTATCTCTTCTTGATCTAGGATAAATACATTAACTACATCATGGAGAGGGGCATTTTCAGACTGTACTATATCATCATAAGGCGTGGTATTTGGGTCCATTAAATTATCTTCATTATTATTAGCATTTTCAAATTGATTATTATGCTCCTCAACAACATCATTTGTGCATTATACATTATTGATATGAATTTCAACCCCCCATGTTCTTTAAAATTGACATGAATCGAAGAATCTAGCATAGGGATATCAATAAGAGGTTGAAAAACCTAAATTTTCCAGAATTTTTATAGGGGAAATGAATGTATTAGATAGAATAACTCTGCTTTCTCAATCGGTATGAGGTATGACCCAGGAAATATTTTAATAACAACCTAGCTTGATTGATAATTGTAGGATTTTAGTTTTACATAGAGGATTAGTTTCTACCAAAATTTTGAGTTCTCCCGTGTTATAACCTAATTTCTCTAATCCAAGAATAGTGCCAAACCCATTGCCAATAATATCTAAAATATCCTAGTTAATAAGTTCTGCTGGAAGATAACCTAGATTAAACTACATGGGGTTTGAAGCAGGTTTAAACGAAAAGACATCAAATTTAGGAAACTAGTCAAAGAAGTGAAATACATTTCCATTAAACATTAAATTTTTTCAAGATAACATATAAATTTTAATTCTTCAGATTTGCATTCTATCATGATAAATTTTCTAGCTAGGTGTGAAATACTTACCTGGACGTGGAATGATTTGTTCCACCAATTCCCATATCTTTCATCCTCAGAATAGGACCACGCCACATAGCCATCAAACCCTTGTTTTTGAAATTAGCTGCTATCAGTTTAAAAATATTCGGCAGGCTGTTTGACATTGGAACCCTAGACTCAGTTTGTGAATTCGTATTAACCTTATCGTGATGAGGGCTTTGTAAATGTACAGGGTTGGTATTACTGGCTATCTCCATTGGGGTTTGAGGCCGAGCAGGTGACCTTTAGATGATTGGAGAAAATACACTTTTCGAACCAAGACAAATACAATTTGCACTCGTGGCACAAGCAAGATGGGAATTGGATAAGGGAATGACCCATATGCCTGCAAACTTCCGTGGAATAGAGATATTTCCATTATGAGCCCTTTCCATAGTCCTATTTTTTGGAGACCTTAGCAAAGGCCTTCTGGGATGCCTTAATCTGTTCCGGTAAGCCTGGTTGAAGAATTTCCCCAGAGCCCATCCTATGGGATTTCTTTGATGTCTGATCATTGTGATAGGAACCAAGCTCATAAGACGTAGATCTAGTAGCCCTTTGAATCCTTTGTCTAGTTAGTTTTCTCACAACCATATGTCATTCCCCTTTTTCATCACTGCTTATTGGGCGCACCTCAGGTATATGATTTTTTATAATTCGCATGTTCTCTATTTTGAGCAGAGTCACATTGCTCATAGTAACTTTCAAGGAACAACACCTATTTCATCCATAACGGTCATCTTTTCAAATACAATGTAAGTACAACATAGAAATTACCATGACCAACAACACTTATCTCATCCATAACAATCATCTTGCTGAATACAATGTAAGTACAACATTGAAATTACCATGACCAACAACACTTATCTCATCCATAACAATCATCTTGCTGAATACAATGTAAGTACAACATTGAAATTACCATGACCAAGGACATGACACCTTCCTTACCTTACACCACTTGTCAAAGGTGAAATCCAAAATAAATGATTACTAAAATACTTGTCTAATGTATAATAGAAATTTCAAACCAAGATTCTTTAGCCAACATAGGAAATTGTCACTTCAAAATTGGAAATATATGACAATTTCTTCCCAAAACTTACTATCTTCTAAGTGGGTGCCAACTTCCTAGAAAATAATAAATATGTCATCTTATCACCTTCCATGTAGGATGTCACCTCACCAAGAGGTTCTACAAAATGATTGACAACTTAGGAAGTTAATAAATTAAGATAAATCAATTAATTAAATAATTCAACATGTTTGGACTCTAAGGTCGAAACACCTTAATCCCAACAAGTTTTAGCTATAAAAACTTCAATTATTTTTCTATGGAACCTTAGATATGGGTTGACATTCTTTAAATGTAAAATCTATACAAACTAATTGGACTTTCACTTTCATTGTAAAGGGTTGGATATTATGCCAATATTATAAACATGTGTATTACAAATTCAGTGTTGTATTCTATTGCAATTGTGAATTTTTACTTAGATTAAATTCAAAACATTTATAATTTGTATTTTGGTTGCTCAAACATTTTGATATTGTTAGTTACATGTTTATTTTTATCACTATGATAACCAAGTTGAATCTTGCTTCAAGAAGTGCTTAAAAAGACTTCATCTCATATGTGATCACATTGTGTAGGTCTAAAATGTGACTTTCTAATTTACATATGTAATTAAGATTCAATTTAACTATGAAGTGTACGTCTAAATTGTGCCTTTCTAATTTACATATGTAATTAAGATTCAATTTAACCATGAAGTGCAACAAATAAATGTGATGATTATCATTATTGAGATAGTTTTAAAATAAATGTGATGATTATCATTATTGAGATAGTTTTAACTTATTTTATGTATCTCTCGTAACACTCTACTTTTCTCATTTATTTTTGTGATCTTTGTTTGAATAAGCTATTATAATGAGCTTGTAGATTATAACACAATTCATTTTCAATTTGGTTATTGTTAATGTTATATTCTTTAAAACCAAAAATAACCTATTAGAATGAGCTAATATATTATAACACAATTCATTTTCAATTTGGTTATTGTTAATGTTATATTATTTAAAACCAAAAATAAGCTATTAGAATGAGCTAGTAGATTGTAACACAATTCATTTTCAATTTGGTTATGGTTAATGTTATTTCTTTAAAAGGAAAAAAATCTACATTTGAGAATCTTGACACTATATTGCAGCTGAACATCGAGAATCACTAGCAAATGATCTCTTGAACAAAGAGACAAACACACGACCTAATTGAACTACCCTGCATGGCTAAGACTTAGCTCACAAGGAACCTTGAAGTGATTCTAACGAATTCTAAAGAGAGGTAATTCACCTCTAGATTACTAGTCTTTGGTAGTGCTAACACCTTGGTCAATAATTCCATAGCAAATGAAATATTGACTTAGGTCATTCTAGACATCATTTGACTATATAGTCAAATTTACATTATCATTGGCTCAAAAAGGATTTGAGTGACATGATCCTTTATATCTTTACTTGAAATGGTAAAATTATCTCTTTCTCGGTGGAAGTGTAGGAAACCCCTTATAATGTCATAAGAGTAATAACTGCTACAAGTTGGAACTTTATCAGATCTCAAAAACTCCCAATTTAATTCTTTGAGTTTCTCATCCAATAAATTCTTGACATAATTCAAGGCATCTTCTTTAGTGGCTTCTAGATTATCTCTCATGTAACATGATATGGATGAAATTGGTTCTCCTTGATCCACATCAACCTTCAAAACAAAGGAATGAAATTCATATTAAAATGCAATCGTTACCTATATATCAAACTCAAAATTTCACTTCTAATGCATATAATAGAATAATTTGAATGTTAAGTATGACATCTTTACATACCTTAAAGGATTTAATATCGCCTTTTAATTTAAGGCATAAGGATAAAAGATCATTGACCCTTGATGGATAATCAGGTTTTTGAATGACATTTTCTAGAAGAATCCCATCAACTCTCAATAAAGGTTGAAATATTGCCTCCCAAGCTTTAGAACCAATTTTTTCATTACCTAGGTATTCTACCAAAGATGGTATTTTCCCTGAAGCACGCCACTCAGCTTCTTGCATCATGACATCTATATAAGTTTGCCACTGCATAAACGAAAAAATAGCTTTGAGTCAAATATAAAAAAATATATCATATCTAAATAAAAAACATGAAATTAAGTTTAACCACTGTTAATTTTAAAAAATAAAATACCTTAATAAACTATAAATGAATTGAGATAAATTTCTAATAAATTGATATAAATATGTTTAGTTTATTACTGATCATTTCTTTAAAAAATG
This sequence comes from Thuja plicata, assembly GCA_018584345.1. NCBI lineage: Eukaryota > Viridiplantae > Streptophyta > Pinopsida > Cupressales > Cupressaceae > Thuja > Thuja plicata. Next base: position 955,888 of record MU228500.1, read on the forward strand.
AAAAATAAAACTTAACAAATTTGAAAACTAAGCCACAACAAATTAAATCTATGTAGAGTTATTACTCACACATACAACTAAATTTAGCAATACAAGATCTTTAAATTTTAACTAATATAATGATAGATATTAAACCATATTTGATGTACTTATAAAATAAATGTTCAAATATTTCTAACAGAATTCGTTGTTTATATATATAAAAATAAAGTCAATAATTTATCAAATATAAACATCAAATTTGAAATAAAATGAAAATTATACACATACAATATCTCTTGAGGTAGATTGAGAATCTTGGCCTTGAATCTTTTGAGCTTCTTGATCTATTTCACTGAGTGTCTCATATAATGCAGTGTACATAACTCTCATATATTTAGGAAGAGGTTCCGCAGCTGTTGGATCCCACCTAATGGAAATTTTTTTATTATTAATACAATTTTACAAATACAAATATTATTACAAGCAATTGTTAAATATGATATAATACTTACTTTTTAATAGCATTTGTGAAGTCTTTGAGCTGGTCAAGAGTCCCATATATATGGTATGTATCATCAAAATAGGCTGCAATTGCAGACAATTTTGCCATGCCAAGTCTGAATACTGAATATTTTTCATCTTCACAGATTGCAGATGCCACATAAAAATATTCTATATGACGACGAGATGCAAATTTCAATTGACACAAACCCGAATCCCTCCACCACCTGAAATATCAAATCGAATTTAAAAAACACATAAAACATCAATTATACAAAAGAAGTGATTAAATTAATTATAAAATTGTACTCAAACAACTGAGCTACCAGCCTCTATATAACCAATCCATCATCAATCCACATGTAAATTTATTTTCAACACATTTGATTCTATCTGAAAACACATGTTATTAGAATGAAAAGGTCAAAAAATTCTTTCTACTAACTGTTGTATCTGTACATCTATTATATTCCTTACATAACTTTGTAACTCATTTGCTCACCTGGAGAAGGTTTCAAGCTCTTGCTGATGCATGGACCGGATCACTTTGAAGTCCATTTGGGCCAAAGACAAAAGTTTCTCATTACCCTCCATCCTAGATAAGGAAAATAACCACATGGTAAATTTTTTAAATATATAATATTTAATTTAAAATGAATCTTTATTTCAAAAGAAAATAACTCAAAACCAAATTGACAGCAGACATCCATGAATGTAAAATGTATTTGCCTGATACAACAAAAAGGCACCTACCAAGGGAAAAAAACTCTAAACTTTTACTAGGAAGACTAGGCTGAAGGTGTTGTTATTACCTGGCCCATGAACTGTTTTCCTCATAGATTTCAATATACTTCTTTGCTTCTAATCGGGGAAGATTGGTGTACCCTCCATTCTCCAAATTGAAAGATATCTGCGTGTATAAAATGTTCATATTACAGTCAACAAACATGTTTAATGGTATAAACATGTACATTTCATAGAGTCTAATATCTTTTAACTTCTTAACATTACCTCATGTAAAAGGTTGGAGTTGATTTGTGTCTTCTGCAGAGTTTCATTTAAATATGTAGTAGAGAATTGTTTTGCCTCATCCAAAATTTTCTCCTTCTCCTCTGGAAATGCAATATATGAAGCTCTGTACAAATTCAGAACACTCTTGATTTTCTCCTCATCTGACTGAGTGGTGGAGCAGAAGAAGTGCCCATTTTCTGTTCTAAACGCCCCCAATGCTCCTGCCATTATATTATTATCCACAATACATCAATATCAAGTGAACAACAAATTTAAGTAAACATTTGAATATTTATTTTGATCAAACATGAATATAAACAGAGGTTTTTAATAAATACCTGGAGAAACAGAGTATCTATGGAGCCTGAGAATCCGAAAGCCCAAGGCCGTGGTGTTGAGATCTCTTTGGCATTCACCCCAATTCCTGTTATTGCCATTATAAACTGTTATACTTCTAATAAAAATATTGATGAATGATGACATCTTATAATAAAAAGAGTATTGGTACAAACAAACCTGTAAACCAAATTATAAACTGTTATACTTTTAATAAAAAATATTGATGACATCTTATAATAAAAAAGAGTATTGGGACAAACAAACCTGTAAACCAAATCAAGGGCTTGTTTTGTTTCCTTTTGAAAGTGTCGATCTATTCCAAGGCGTTCAATATTATCAACCAGGGAAAGAAGTTGGGAGACATCTTTTTCAGAGTTAAACATGTGTTTTACCTCGCTAATAAGTCTCCCACAACGTTCAGCATTGGAAGGAATCTGTGTTAATTTCAAGAACAATTTAATTTAGCACTTAATATAATCAATTGTAAAGAAAAACTATACAAAAAAAAATCTTTTATTTGGGTCAATGAGTTCTATTCAATGAATGTTAAGTTTGTCGTCTATTTTCATAAGAAATGAATTCTTGTAAAACGTTCATTACTCATGAAACATGAATCAATAAATTTGACTCAAAAACTAAACAATTAAATTCTAATAACAATATCTTACAAACAAAATACTTATAAATATAACTATACCACTATCAAATTTAAACCTCACAATTGCCACCAGCTGTTCAACTAGTAACTCACCTACACATATTCTCTAAAACTTTGTCATATTAACATAAAACATCCCAAGATAGCTCCTAAACTGTCATATTCTCTAAAACTTAGTCCTATAGCTCCTAAACATCCCAATCTAAATTTAAAAATAAACTAATCACAAAGATAGAATAGTAAGAAACAAGGCATCCCAACCTAAATTTATTGAAAATAACTTAATCACAAAGATAGAATAGTAAGAAACAAGCTTGCCTTGTGATGATGCTTAGGAATGGGTTGTAGAAAATTATCCTCCCACAAGTTTAGATGAAAATTGCGTGTCTCCAGAAATGGGATTTCAACTTTTGCAGTTAAGGCCTGATTTACAATTGCATTGGGGTTTTTTCTGTGTGGCAATGGCAATTCTTTGCTAGAAAGGCGAGCAGTATGGGACATGGAAGGCTGAGATTTGAGGCACAAGCTCAAAGTAGAAGAAAATGCAGAAGAAATAAGAGCCATTGCAAGAGATTGGTGTTGTGTGCAAGGAATGCTTGTTTGTCAAGCTTTTATACAGAAATGTGATGAGTTCTAATAACAAGAATTCTTAGTTTTATATAGAAATGGTTTCTAGTAACAAGAATTCTAGCACGCTTTAGACTTGGATGTTGATAAAGATAACAAGTAACTATATATATATATATATATATATAGCCATATTCGCTTTCTTTCTAGCATTTTGAATGAGCATAACATGAATTAATGTTTAAGGCACATATGATTTGACGTGAAAGTGCAAAATATTCTTGCATTGAATAATATATTGAGTTAATTTCTTTAAAATATCACATCTAACGCTTCTAGAAATTCATGGGAAGCTTTTATTCGCACGCACATTGACCAGAGTTTTGTCTGCCCCTTACACGTCGACCCAGATGTTTTATTTGATATAGCCACCGGTCAAAATTGGCATTAAAAATAAATAAAAAAGTCTATAGAGTACAAAATCAAGTTGTATTTGAAGTTTATTTCATTCAATAAAAAAACAAGAGCTGCGTGCAGCAGGAGTCCCTGCCGCGTGCAAACAATTAGTTTCTGTTGCATGTGTTTGGTGATTTAATTATAAATATAAAGTTTTAAGTTTTAATTAGTTCAGCAAGGACCAAAATTATGTGTACAAATTCGGCAATGGTCAGGGGAGAATAAAACAAGGACCATAATTGTGGGTATAAACTCAGCATAATAGATCAAGGGAGATTTCAGTAAAGACCAAAATTGTTTGGATATGCGCATCTTAACTGAAAGAGATAAGAATTTATTTTTATAGATAAATCTTTGAATACTATGGACCCCAAAACAACTATTATGCCAATTGCCCTAGTTCAGAAACTAGAAATGAAGGATCATTCCGTGACTGCATACTAATGCAAGGTAATTGTAACTGCTGTTTTTTTAAGAGCGTTATCTTTACTCGAGGAGACAAGAAAGATAGATATTTAAGGGCATTGTGTTCTGTTATATAATTTGAGTTTCTATGTTCTCTTCTTTGCACTAAAAATTGTGGCAATAGATGGAAGAAAATTAGAAGGCCTTCACAAGCTAGCTATTGTAGCAATAGATGGCAGAAAATTAGAAGGCCTTCACAAGTAGCTACTAACACATTATTGTAGTAGCCCACTACATAGGGATTTGTACAATTTTCTTGTTTTTTGGTAATTGGTTTGGTATGTTACATATATTTTGTTCTGGTCATATCAATGACCTGAAATTGAACCATAAGCTTATAACATAATTTTTCCATTTACTAACTGGTATAGTTGAATAAGAAACGCCATACTACATCTGTAATGACTCTAAAGAAGGATCTCATTAGATGTAAAGGCAGAAAAAAATCTTGTAAGCAGTGGAGCTTTAAAAAGAAACAAATGGAAACTTCACTCTCATGGTAAATAACTGAAGCTCTATAAGTTCAAAACCCTGAAAAACTAGGGCAAACATATTAATGTCTCTCCTGCCCAATAACTAATGTGATTGTAAAAAGGAATCCAAAGATATAACACATTAAACATTGAAACCCTATTCCCAGTAAAATCAAATGGAGCCCTAATCTATTGAAATATAGTTTTATACATTTTTTTAAAAATCAAACCCTACAACGGTGCAGAGGAGCCACGTACTGTATTATTGAAGGGCCCTACATCGGAACCCTTAATGGGGATGACATTAGAAGAGTCATAGAGCTTATAATCCTTATTATCAATGCCAATTTGGCGAAGAACAAAAGATGCGGAGAAAGAGCTCTTTTGACCTATAGCGGCTGAAACGGCGTAAGCTGCTAGAACTCCTGTGAACACCCATTGTCTTCTTGCTGCATTAGTCCACCAAAAATGAAAATCTGGACTGTGAGTCCGCCATGAGGGGAAAGAGAAAAACCCTGACTCTTGCAAGAGATGTGTAATCAAATTTATTAGCCTATTCTCAGACACATGTTTGTCAGAAACAATGCCCTATATTTAGGGCATATACACAATGTGTGGCCAGTGTCTATGCAGCCATCATAAACTTAAGTTTTACAAAGGAGAGTTAAAAAAAAACTACACATGTTTATCAGAAACAATGCCCTATATTTTGGACATGCACACAATGTGTGGCCTGTCTATGCAGCCATCATAAACTTAAGTTTTACAAAAGAGAGTTAAAAAAAAACTAAACTAAGTCCTTCCTTGGACATTAGAGCAGGTCTCCATATGGCTGCTTGGTTTATTTTGGCTAGCAGCCACTGCTTAATATTTTAAGGAGCATTTTGTGGAGCGGGTGACAATAATAGAAGTAAATGAAAAAAAGAGGGAAAAAATTCTATGCAACCACCTATCATTTGTTTTAATATGCAGCTGCTGCTTATTTTGAGCCCCTCCTTTTTTTTGACAGCTTATTTTTTTTAATAACTTATTTTTAAGCGGAAAATAGACTTAAGCAGCCGCATGGGGACATGGGGTTAGAGAATTTGATGACTACATAGATGTTGCCCAATGCGTAGAGGGGCTTTGGAAAGAATACCCTAAAAATTCTCTTAAAAATGTGGTAATTTCATTTAATGACAAATTTTGGCTAGACCATAGGGTAGAGGGGGAGTGAGATACTTCATGAGAATTAAGCATACCTCATAGTAACCTCAATTTTATTTTATTTTAGAAAGAATGTTATAATAAAGTGGCTAGAAGACTAAGTTTGCTATATCCATAGGCAATTTTCTACATTTTTTGTGTAGATAATAGCTTATTAGTTCCTGGCGCAACCTAGAGGATTCATTTTTAGCAAATCAAGTTGAAGATATATTCTTATTTGAGAAAATCATAAGTTTTATTAATGTAAACCTACTCAATTTTTAACAAAACATAATAACGAAATTAATTTTCTAAATATGATTGGAAATATTTGTTTGAGATTGAAGTTTTAAAATGACATATTCAATTTTAAAATGACATATATTATATGTATGTGAGAATATATGAGAAAATCTTAAGTTTTATTAATGTAAACCTAGAATATTTGTTTACAACTATGTTTTAAAATGACATATACTTTCATAAAATGATTATATTATACAGTATAATTTTATATTTATTATTAAAATATTATATTTATATCATTTTATAATAGATTTATATATTATTTTATGTTATATTATATTTATATTATTATAGTACTATTTCATATTTAAAAATATGTTTATATTAATTTTATTTTATATTATATTATAATTGATTTATATTTATATATTATTCAATGTTATTTATATGTAATATTAAATACTATATATAAATATTTATATTATTTTATGTTATATATTAAATATTATTATATTATTTTAAATTAAATATTATATTTATATTAAATTATATTTATTATAACATAATTATATTTATATCAATATTAAACTAATCGTTCTAATAATACTAAAATTTGTTTAAACACATTGCAAACATTTTGACGAACTCCGACCTTATTATTTTATAGAAGTTAAAATTATTTTAAAATATATATAAGTTGTTATGAAAAAATAGCTAACCAAATAATCAATAAAAACAAGTATAATAATTTATTTTAGAAAGAATGTTATAATAAACATTATATATTAAATCATACATTCTGAATATGTAACTTCTCTAAATTTGTATGGATTTGGTTTTCAAATTTCATGTAATCAATAAAAGTTAGGTGGAATATTTTCAAAGGTCAATTCCATGAACTAGAATAATTTCCTCCATGCATGGAATTAAAAACAGCCAAATGCAAAAAATCAAACTATTATTAAATAATGAAAAAACTTTATCAACGCTTTAATTCCAATATAGAATGGTTTTAAATAATAAAGTAAATCCTAAATCTATAACTACGTGCTTTCAATCCCATCCCAATTTTTATTTTTTTTTTGTTGGAGGATTCAGACCTGCGAGGCAACCCTGCGAGGCACGAAGCCTGCGAGCTACCAACCAGCGAAGGCCACCATAGATGTTTTAGGAACCCGATACGGGCCCACACGTGCCTGAAACCTCTTTGGCTTAGAGCCAAGGACTGAGGAGCATCCACGCTGCCAAATTCACCTGGGGCACGATCCCAGCCTCATCCCTTATGGTGTCGGAGCCTTGCACTCGACAAGACTTGATCCCTGGTGGGCTTGTTGTGAGCCATTCAACTTCACCAGTAGACCAAGGGCCCATTGACATCCCATCCCAATTTGACCATCGAGTGAATAGCCAAACTCTACACGGCAATAATACATACTAACTTTAAAAGCTAAATCCATTTATTTGAAAAGCATTGTTTCCTCGTTTTCGGGCTGCCCGGAATATTTTAGTCTCTCGTCAAAGGGAAAATACATGAAATTCTGCCCGACATTTTTTTTTTCTCCTTAATCGACTCAAATAGTAAGTAGTTTGTCTCACATTGCCGCCTCCACCTCGTCAATGCATATTTTTTGAAATGTCTAAAGTTTGTAACTTTCTTTGAATTTTGAAATGTCTAACATCTATGTAATGCTCATGACAAAATGTATAATCTAGAATTGTCAAGTTAAACTATGGGCTTTCATTATGAATAAATAAATAATAAATTAAATTTTGTAGGCCCATATGTGGCTGACCCAAGCTCTATATACATCATGGTATCTTAGGTTAGTCTCCCATGTTTTTGACAAATCCAAAAATCATATCAAATGTGACCAAATACATTTATGTCTATGTTACTCATGTATTATGGACTTTAGTGTGTTATAAATGAATTTTGAATTAGCCACTTGCATGCGGATTACACATGTTTTTCTCTTTGTGGAATGAACTTCTCATGAATATTATAATTGAGCAAATTTTGAGTTAGCCACTTGTATATGGATTACACATGTTTTTCTCTTTGTGGAATGAACTTCATTGAATATTATAATTGAGCAATATCTTAAAGTCTAAGATGTACTTTCAAACTAGCTTACTTTGTCTAAATATCTATAAATGAATTTTCCTAGTTTAGGAGATTGACTTATACTAAAGGGTGTTGTTTAAGAGGGTGATTTATAAAATTAATTCTATTAGTTTAAGAGGGTGATTTATGTTAGAGGGAGTTTAGAAGAATTATGTCTTTGACATGTAGATCTATAAATCAATTTGATTAGTTTAGTGATGAGGAGTAAACAAGAATAAAGTCTATAACAGCCTCACTATGAGATGGAAAGAAGAAACTAGAGAAATCTACAGCAATGTCATGAGAATGACAAGAACTTCAAACACGAAAAACACCTTACAGTTTGAATCCATTCATACGGAAAGCACATAGAGATGTTGCCTTACCACACACATGCTTCTTCAACCCGCAGCCTGTTCTTGCAAATGGCCATGAAGAAAATATTGTACATTCCTCCTACCCACTCTCCACCACGTTCAGGCCACTTCCCATGGTGTTCATGCGAGCAAGAGGCATTTCTGCCCAAATTGACTTCCAGAGGTTTTTTTTTTTTTGGTATCCTGCAGCAATGACTTCTACACACAAAATAAATGCCACAACAATTTATTTAAAAGAAACCAATAAATGTGATATGCATCTTTGAGGCACGCTGGAATTAAATAGAAAATAAACTAAAGTAACATGAAACCCCCACAATGTTATTTATTTCATATATTCAAAGCACAATACAAATAACTTCACAATATCACTCCATATTCTGGGTCTTCTTCCCACTAAAAAGAAAATTAAAAAAAATATCTCTCTTCTCCCAAAGGTTTTGGAGAGAATATATAAACAAAGGTAAACAGTTAAAAATTATTTTTGGCAACCACCAGACCCGTAAAGGTTTTATTTAATCCTTTACTAAAGTGATAACAAAACATTAAAACACCCCCCAAAAACAATACGTAAACATTATTCCTGTGCCCAGCACCTGTAGCTACTCTTGCAGCATACTCCCAAGGGTAAATTTGTCTCAAGTCCTCTTAGAGACCAATTGCTGTAGGTCCCCCCCTTTCCTCAGAATCTCGATTTCTGGCAACCAAGCGGCCTCCGAATCTGGAAGGCCCTTCCACTTGACCAAATGCTCCATGTGCACTTTGTGTCGTGTCCTCATTACTTCTCTACTACTAATGATACAATCCATTTGTGGCTTCTCCTTAGAAGGTAACTTCTGAATCCAATCATCTGGTTCAATTGTTGGCTCTGCTGCACCAACTTCTTCATTTGAACCCTTATACAATGTGAGATCCGAGACATTAAAGATAGGTGAAATAGCCACATCTGGAGGCAAGGCGATCTTGTAGGCATTTTCTCCATACTTTTCCAAAATCTCACATGGCCCAAACTTCTTCATCATCAGCTTCGTATAACTGCCCCAAGGTAACCGATCTTTGTTCAAGTGCACCATGACCAAGTCTCCAATTTGGAACTGCACATTCCTTCGCTTCAAATCTGCCTTATAGCCTTCACCTTAAGGCTATTTTTCTGCAATGTTGTCTTCACATGCTCATGCACTTCCACCATTGCTTCAGCAAACTCTTCTGCGTGTCCACTCCTCTTCTCTAAACCATCCACATTCCTGAGTTCAAAAACTCCTCTTGGATGTCTTCCATAAACAACTTCAAAAGGACTCATGCCTGTGCTACGATTCACCGAGTCATTGTATGCAAACTCTGCCTGAGGTATGATGGCATCCCAACTACCTCCATGTTCTCATGTCAAACATCACAAAAGGTTTCCCAAGGACCTATTAACCACCTCAGTTTCTCCATCCGTTTGAGGATGATAGGCTGAACTAAAAGACAAATTCGTGCCCAACTTCTTCCATAGGGTCCTCCAAAAGTGACCCACAAAGTTGCTATCCCTGTCAGATACGATGCTCAATGGCAAACCATGAATACAAACTATTTCTTTAAAGAACATCCCTACAATATAACTAGCATCATTAGTGGTTTTACATGGAATAAAGTGAACCATTTTGTTGAACCTATCAACAACCACAAATACGTTGTCATAACATGTCTTTGTCCTTGGCAACCCCATCACAAAATCCATACTCAAACACTCCCAAGGTCTATTTGGTATGGGTAAAGGCTGATAAAGTACAGCATTTGTTGACACTCCCTTTGCCCTTTGACACACAAGACAACCTTCCACAAACTTCCTTATGTCTGTTTGCATCTTGGGCCAATAATAAAATATTTTTACTAACTCCAATGTCTTGTTGAGTCCAAAATGACCCCCAAGACCTCCACAATGTTTCTCCCTAATCACGTTATCCCTCATGGAACATTTAGGAATACACAGTTGGCTACCTTTAAACAGCAGTCCATCTTGCACAATGGATTCATAAAATTCAGAATGAAAACTATCTTCCAACTTAGTGCAAACCTCATATGCTTCGCTGAAATCTCCATCTTCCACATACATTCCCTTCAATGCATCTACACCCGTGCTTTGGAGTTTTACTTCTTGCATCGTTAGCACTCTCCTACTAAGTGCATCAGCCACCTTATTGGCTTGTCCTTTCTTATTCTTGATCATAAAGGTATAAGTCTGCAAACTCTCAACACACTTCATGTGCCTATGGTTGAGTTTTTCCTGTCCATTCAAGAAACTAAGAGCATGGTTGTCAGTATACACAATAAACTCTTTAGGCAGAAAATAGTGCCTCCATTTTTTCAATGTCTGGACCATGGGATACAATTCTAGGTCATAAGAAGAATATTTCTTCTTTGCCTCATTCAACTTCTCGCTGAAAAATGCAATGGGTCTGCCTTCTTGACTAAGAACAGCCCCTATTGCAAAGCCACTAGCATCACATTCTATTGTAAAAACTTTATTAAAATCCGGTAAAACAAGAATAGGATACTTGGCTACCTTTTGTTTGAGTTCCTCAAAACTCTTATTTGTTGCGCTATTCCATTCAAACCTCGTTTTACCTCCTCCTTTGATGGTGTCCAAAATTGGTGCACAAATGTTGCTAAAGTTCCTTATGAACTTCCTGTAGAACGTGGCCAAGCCATGGAAACTTTGAACCTCTCCAGCAGCCCATGGTGTTGGCCAATTAAGGATGGCCTCAACTTTGGATGGATCCATTTTCAGATCTCCCTTGGATATCACAAACCCAAGATACACCAACTCTTGTTTCAAGAAGTCACACTTCTCCAAGTTTATCTTC
>MU228500.1:983003-993117 GCA_018584345.1 Thuja plicata
AAAAAATAAAAAAATGGACAAAATAAATCACAATATAAATTAAACATTATTCAATAATAATAAAAAATAAAAAATAAAAAAAATAAAAAAAATGGACAAAATCAATCACAATATAAATTAAACATTATTCAATAATAATAAAAAATTATAAAGTCTCTGTCGAATTCCAATTCCAATTCAAAATGTAGAACCAAACGCGGAAGTTGGAATTTGTCAATTCCAATTCCAATTTCGAAATTGGCAACCAAACGCAGAAGATGGATTGACTAATCCATCTTCCAAGTCAACCAAACGGTCCAAATTATAACCCGAAGATGCAAAACCAGGATTTCAAAACCTGGTTTTGCGATAATAAGGTTTTGACTCAATTCCAATTCCTGCAAACAAACGGGGCCTTTGTGAAATGATCTTCCCATGAATATTATAATTGAGTAAATTTTGAGTTAGCCACTTGTATATGAATTACACATGTTTTTCTCTTTGTGGAATGAACTTCCCTGAATATTATAATTGAGCAATGTCTTAAAGTCTAAGATGTATTTGAACTAGTTTACTTTGTCTAAAGATCTATAAATGAATTTTCCTAGTTTAGGAGATTGATTTATACTAAAGGGTGTTGTTTAAGAGAGTTATGTTTTTGATATGTAGATCTATAAAATTAATTCTATTAGTTTAAGAGGGTGATTTATGTTAGAGGGGGTTTAGAAGAATTACGTCTTTGACATGTAGATCTATAAATCAATTTGATTAGTTTAGGAGATTGATTTCTATTGCTTGAAATGAGTCAAATATGTGTGTTCAAGTTGGCCTCTTGGTGATAATACACTTGGAAGAATATTTAAAATTAAAGTTTTTTAATTAAGTATAATAAAGTTCATATGCAATACTACAAATATTAAAGTTTTGAGATATTTATATTAAATTAAAGAAATAATAATTGTAAAATGTTTCTAAAATTCGTAATATTTATAAAAGTTCTTATTACTTAGATTTGTAGAGTTTATGTCTAATTTCATGTCCCCATGTTGTTGCTTAAATGATTTTTATGTTTAAATTTAAGCAATAAAGTGTTCCCATGCAAAATAAAAATTCTCAGAAAAGGAAAATTTAGAATCTTTTCCTATTTTTGTGGAGCAGATATTTTTTAGCAAATGAAAATAATATAAACAACATAAGCCTAGTGTGATTAGCACTTATGCACCAAAATTCTTTTGACTGAATGTGCCTTTAGGCATGACATAAACTTATTATCTAAAGAAAGGGGTTATTATTAGTATATTGAGAGCCCAACAACATTTAATTTAGTTTTTAATTAGATAGGATTTATCCATGTGTCATGATTGCAATGTCATTAGGACCACTCTCATAGGTCATATATACGATTTAGTTGATACAAGTTTTTTAATTTTAAATTATAACTACTTTATTGTCAATATAAAACAATTGTGTTGCATTACTCATAAAAATAAAAAATCTCATTTCATCAGAAGTAAACTAGGACATGGATAAGAAAGCATGATTCCATTGGATAGTTACTCCTCTCAGAGAAATAAGGTACTTTGAGAAAGCTCAAGGTAAATTATAACTTTGGTCAATGTCAACTAGTTAAATGCAGTATACATCCAATCAAATACAATATAAGAGACAATTTTAATCCCCTAACTCTTTGAGAAAAATAAATCAAAACAAACTTATAGAATTTACACTTTACGCTCTTAAGGTCTAAAGTGCAAAAAAGTACATGAAAACTATAATTTGAATAGTGGCACCCAAACCAGACTATGAAATGAAGAGAAACTAAATGTTCTTATTATCCACAAAATGTTATTTATTTATTTATTTTGAATTTAATATTTTATTTTTAAATTATATATATTTTATCACTACTGAAAAACTTGTTATATTTAAAGAGTATTATAATGTTATAAATAAAGATATCCTTAAAAAAAAATTAATTTTTTTTTTAAATCATTAATCTTATTTGTATTATAATATTATATTTTATATTGTATTATTAATTAATATAATATTATAATACAAATATATTTGGTCTCTGAGGAAACTCATTTTGTCTAATGTGAATGTGCAAGTGACAATAGTGTAAAGACTCTCGAGATCTAAGTTTGAAAGCCTTCTTCAAGATGGGAACACTAGGATTTTTTGTTGAGAGAGCTCACATGATTGGACTTGGAGAAGGCGGACAGAAGAAAGGATTGCATTTGAGGTAGTGTTACACAATTTCATGGCTAAAATCAAGGCCAAAGACAAGAAGGAAGGAAACACCCTCCAAAAACAACAGTACTAGAGACAACAATGCCTCTTGTAGTGATCCCTAACTTAGATGATTAGATAATTATGTTGATGATTTGCTAAAACATCTAGTCAAAGGATCCATAGCCCATAAGAGACTGCGATATGGAAAGATGACCCCCTGTAATGGAAAGCTTGGATGGAGAGGATTGTAAAAATTAGGACAATCCCTTGTATAGGTTGTTTCTTTTTTCATGCTTTGTTTATAGTGCCTATATATGTGTATGTATTGAGACCATATCTGATGTTGTCGACTGCTAATATAACATCAACGATCTGTAAATGATGTAACTTATTGTTTATGGAATGATGCCTCAGTTGTAACCTTCTTGATATTTGATACACAAAAAATATAATACTCTATTAATTTAATAATTGAAATTACATATAATATAATATTCTATGAATATATTTTATTAAAGGATAAGCACAATTATTTTATATTGATAATTAAGTAGTTATAATTTTGTTAATAACAATAACAATAAAGTTTTCTCCATAATTATCTCTTAGCATATTTTACCTAATTTTTTCAAATAGGTATGCTACTTATTGTAATACATGGATCATATGTATTACCAATGTATTATTTAAGCATTCCATGTTCCTGATAACTTATTAGATATCTTGGATTATATATTTATCAAGTATGCAAGATAGATTATTTGGGTCTAGTGAAATCCTATTTTCAAAGTATTTTTTAAATTAGATTGGTTAGTAGGCATAAGTTTTATTTGTTTATACAAATATGTGATTATCAAGTTGATTTTTCCACCTATTTGGAATATGGAACTTGATGCATCCAAGACCAATGGGAACTCATTGAGTCCAACCAATCCTTGGAACAAGACTCACACAACATAAGAAAAAGGAAACAAGAGGAAATGAATGCAAGATCAACCTTCTTGTTATCATGCGATCAGTTACAAGAACAACCACAAATAGTGATACATTCCAGACTTACAAGGTTGATAGAACCTTCTATAGGTTATCTTTTATATCATCTGTGTTTAGCAGCAGCTACATGAACATCTGTAGAAACTTTCTTCTGTTTGATCTATTGATCAGAGTCCTATAAATGATAAGCTACGATTATGTTCTATCTCTCTCCTATATCTAATGGAAAAATTACAAGAGAATATAAGGCCTTCACAAACATTAGGTCAACCAAGAAAGATTACATTTCCCAATGAAAATAAAATGTATTACACAGATAGGTTAGGACCCAAAATCAAAGGATATTTATACAACGAGTGTGACATGAAACACAATCCCTCAAATAGGTCGGCCACACATGTGACCTCATCAAGAAATGAGTCGTTAAGCTTCGTCAATCAAGAAAATGATTGCGAGATCAAAAATAAATATGAAGACTAGCTAGAAATGAAAAACTAGACAGTCTCGTCAAGAATTTGAAAGATCTCGAATGCGAAGTAACCAAATGATGCACGATCCTAGGAGGGAAACAAGAATGAAGCCATGAATGTGCTAGAAGGATTACAACCACCAAAAATTAGCACATAATGATCACAGAAATAAACACCAAACTGATCAAAATAGGAAAATAGAAAACAAATGTTTTTGGTTAATGATGCAAGATTTCCAAGAACCTAAGATGCTCCTACATCAGACAGTCGGGGTTATTTTAAAAGTGAGCCTCTCACTTTGATGGGGCTATAGGAAAACTAAAATAGTCAACCTTATCCCAAGAAATCCGTGAAGAATCTTCCATGGGCCTATCCTTCCATTTGACAAGATACTCCATGTACTGCTTACCTCTTGTACTTCTACCAATCAGGGTAATCTTTAAGAAACCCCCCCTTCAAAAAAGGTGTAAAAAACTAGCGAAATTTAGAAAACTACAGAGGAAATTATTAATTTTATTGGCGAAATTTTTTTCTTTTCAAAGAAATAAAATAATCTCATTTGGCGAATTGTGTTTTTGTTTCAGAACTACCAAAATATATATTGGCGAATAAAAAATAGTATTTATAGTATAAAAATATATATTGGCGAATTAAAAATAGCATTTATAGTATTAAAAATATATATTGGTGAATAAAAAATAGTATTTATAGTATAAAAAATATATATTGGTGAATAAAAAATAGTATTTATAGCATAAAAAATATATATTGGTGAATAAAAAATAGTATTTATAGTATAAAAAACATATATTGGCGAATAAAAAATAGTATTTATAGTATAAAAAATATATATTGGCGAATATTCAAAACATAGCGATAGGACAACGTGTCAAGTTGGGTGCTACGTGTCATTTACTGATGACCATTTTGCGAGGACAGTTTGCATAGATTCGGCAGACTAAAAGGAGGGTCGATGGCTAACGGTTACGAAGATACACAATGGTCATGTTGATGGTGTGCGTGACTTCAGTTTTTATGTTGGCAGTTTAGAGTTGTAGGCCACGAAGATACGCAAAGGTCAAGTAAGTTTGTGGTTGATAGTTTGGCATTTACGTAGCTTCGGCACAGTTTGTGGTGACTGGTGATAGTGTGCATAGCTTTGGCAAGCTAAAAGGCTGACAGTTACGAAGATACATAATGGTCAAGTTGACGGTGTGCGTGACTTTGGTGGTTATGTTGGCAGTTTGGAGTTGAAGGCCATGAAGATACGCAAAGGACAAGTTGACAGTGTGTGTGAATTTGGAAGTTATGATCGCAGGTAGGATATGGAGGTTCTGAGGCCACACTGGCAGTCTGCGTAACTTCGTCGTGAAGTTACAGTGACACTGAACACTGAAGTGCAATTAATGAAACTTATCGACACCAAGATTTTGATTAGACATTAAAAAGGATAATTTGTACGAGATATGAGCTATGATTCGTAAACATTCATTATTTTTCTTTTTAGAGTCAAGTCACCTTACGTCAAAACATTCCTTCAAAATTTAATGTGGCTACCAAGTTGTCAGTTCAAAATTTAAAATCGCAGCTAGGATATGGTGGTTCCGAGGACACGTTGGTAGTCTGTGTAACTTGAGTAGTACATAATCCAGGCCAATATTTTGATTAGAAATTAAAAAGGATAATTTTACGAGATATGAGTTGTGATTCATCAAGATTCATTATTTTTCTTTTTGACTTCAGAGCCAAGTTATGCAGGATACAAATGTCTGCAATTTTTGTTTATCGATATTCATTAATTACCTTTTCCGAGGTAAGCCACCTCACATGAAACATTCCTTCAAAATTTATTGCGACTGGCAAGTTGGTGATTATTTTCTTTATATACTCTTTGGTAGTGAAATTGTAGAACACAGGGCACTTTCTAAATTTCTAAATTTGGAATCTTGGATGATAGAATGGGTCTTCCAGTAGCTGAGGGATCACCAAATGAGAACCCATAACCTGTTATCCAACCAAATTTGGATACAGAGGAGGAGATTCAACAGGATGTCCTCAGTCATCTTATGTCTATAGCATGGGATCATGCTACCAGTTATGTCGGATACCAAAGCGACATGTTCGAACTCGAAGTAGAACATGACAAGGCGGAGATGCGTGCCATTTTTGACGATCATGGCTTCAACCAGGAGGGGTTCTAGGAGGAGATGATCTGGTTATTTTCTAGTCTGCGCATCGACTGATCTTTTTTCTTTGTGAATAGTATTATTATATTATAGTTTATACTATAAAATATTAACAAATTACTATTAGTCTATTAGTATTAGGATATGTAGGAGTCGACTGTCGGACTAGGCTTTTGTAATTTCCTCTGAAAGTTCAATGGATCTTAGGAAAAAATTTGTTACTTGTAATTTGTAAATATGAAATTCGAATGTACTTTTCATTTTGGTTTTGGAAATGGTTGGAAGCTTGTCGCTTCTCCTTTTGGGGAAACCACAAGCGTTTAGAACTTCAATCACTCAATGAATCTCAATCAATAATTTAGTTACCATCATTATGTATACCTAATGCCAGTTTTTGAATTTAATAGTAATACTGTATACATATGAGAACTAGAAGACTCTTTTTCAAATAGTGTAACTATTTTTAGTTTTACGCGTTATTTGCTAATACTTCAAATTTCAATACTAAATAGTCAATACAATTCAGTAACATGTTACGTGAATCATGAAATTGAACAATAGTTTATAAATTGAAAAATATGTAAATTGTAATTATTAATTAACTTGAACTTTGAAGTATCTGTGAGTGTGAACTGTGATTTTGTATAAAATTATAAATACCTATTAACTGGTTTAGAATGCTAAATCACGATTCACTTCACTGACTAAATGAGAAGTCTAACGCTTCTGAAATCTAAATCCTACATGGTACATGGAAATTTGGAACCCAGTCCAAGCTCCGAAGTTACACCTGGCTATTTCATAACTTCTCAACAGTTAATTTATTGTGATGGTGATAGGTTCCGAAGTTACGCCTGGTTGTTTCGTAACTTCTCAACGGTTAAGTTTTTATGATGGTGATGGGTTACGAAGTTACATCTGGTTGTTTCATAACTTCTAAACGGTTAAATTTTTATGATGGTTAGGGGTTCTGAAGTCTCGACTAACTTTGTGTGTAACTTCGTAAGGTGTTGAAAAGTGAGAGTAAGTTGCATGCCATGTGGAAAGTGTCAAAGAATGGAATTCTTGCAGAGCTTCGGTAGGGTTTCTTGGTTGTTTGTGATGGCGATTTTTGGTAGAAATTTAGCAAAGTTGAGATAGGGACCTAGGGTTAGATGTACCATTAGCATAACTTGGTGACACGCCAATTATTTTCTCTCGGATCACCGCCAAATCTATGCTGGAAGTGACATTTGATAATGACACTTTTCTAAAAAAGGTAATTACTAATTTCATGCGTGTGCGCTTGATGAGATTTTAATTTTTAATAGAGTAGGTGGCCTGGTGGCTGGTTGTGAGTTGCTTAATAGTTATTAAAGATAGTTTACACTTCACAAAGCATCCATAATTTTTTAGATTCGAAGAGAAACAAAGAGTTGAAACCTTTAAGTGCAAAAAAGGAGCTTACTGCTCAGAGTTTAGTATACATAAAGAATGGCAGAACAAGGATCTCCTGATTTTGTTGTAGTATCGAGAAGAGTTTGCCTTCAAGAGCAAAGAGGCCAAACATATACGTTGAAGAATGGATGAAACTGTTGCCTAGATCCTCAAATTTGCAATTAGCTAACGCTTATGAACGGAGGGACCCTTATGCATTTTGTAGGGTTGTTGTCTGCCCAAACACAACTGGGTGTGAGCTCTTCATGTATTTCTATAACAATAGATTGAGAGGCCCTCCTGTTTCAAACCCATGGGACAGGAACTTGGGAAATTTGATAGCACATGAGGTATTTTTGGATGTAGACCTCATGAAAGCGCTAATTGAAGCATACAATCCAGTGACACAAGATTTCCACAGGAAGGACAAGTCTATACTCTGCATGTTAGACATAGCAACTTTTATTCAAGCTTTCAACCTTCAGGGACCTATGAGCGTAGATATTGACCTAGCAGAAGAGGGGGCCCTATTTCATAGATAGAAAAGTTACTATAGTGGAAGGGTTATGAGGAAGCATATTCCTAGACAAATTAAAGAGGCAGGGTTGTTGCCGAAGAAGGTTGCAGATTCATCTGATATTGATCTTTTTTTTCCCCTATTTCCAGAATACCATCTATGGTCTAAGCAAAGTTATTGGAATAGATGAAGGTTTAACAGTGACTCCTGGCATTTATGTCATGGCTACAGATGTTTAGGACCTGTACACCAATAAGGAGTTTGATTATGTGGGGCACATAATCAATATAATGCACACTGAGTTGATGACGGCAAAGATTGATTTGAAAATCTTCAAGTTCAATCACTACTCCATGCTGATGCACTTGATCCTCTATTGCAATATTGGATACATCAACCCAGAGTTCATCAATGAGACCGAGAATGCAGGAGAAACTGTTCTACTTCAGCTCTAGACCAGGTTATGGGATAGAAGTCACCATTTCTCTAATTTCATTGTTTCTTCTAGTGATTTTATGGATCCAATAATGAACATGTTAGGTATTGTGAGGAATAAATTTCCTTTACTAGTTAGAAAATTGCTTAGACTCCTAGCATTTAAAATTGACAATGAAATTAACCACAATTGGGGTGATATGTTTTTTTTTAAGAATTTTTTTGTTATAAGAGTGTATGCTTTCCCTCAACCTCCACACTTACTGCCAAAATATGTCCCATAAAGATTGGCAATAGTAGAACTCATGTGGCAGCTTATCATGATGGATAGAGAACGCTTGGGCCCTAAAAGACATAAGGGAACCTTTTTGGTAAGGAGGTTTCAAATAGGGGATTTCTCTATAGGTAAAGATGTTGTGGACCAAATCCATGAATTCCTAAGACAATTCAAATTGCCCTGTGCTAAAGCAAGGATGTATGACCCTGAAGACTTCATTAGAGAAGCATTGAGAGAAATGAGGAATAACAATTTGGCTCAAAATCAACCTATGGCAGATGAGGATGTTATTAGAAATGTGATCAGTGAAGATATCTGTGAGGAGAGAACCCTTAAATGGCAAAATATTGTAAGGGTAGAGGAAGAATTGAAAAAGGCAGACCCTACCTTCCCCAGTTTCTTTTCTGATCTCAAATACATGTCGAGAATTGACATGTGTATAGAGAATTATGAAGAGGACAGAATAAACCCTGAGGAATTTGAACCTGATGTGGTATTTATGGTAGAAACAAAACAAGCTGAGCCATCCACATCTGAGCAGGGGCCATCAAAGAAACAAAAGTTGATGAATGTAGCACAAAATGCAAGGCAAAAGGCACTACAAATCCTACCAAGTAATTCCAATTACTTTGCTGACTTAAGACAAATTTTTTTGACATCACAGGCATAGGAGGGATAAAAGGCCCTAGATGAGTTAGAATTGGCTACAGCTAGACTGGATGATAGGGTCATCCAAGATAAAGAGTTTATAGATGATGATGAATTTATCAAGTCCGATGAGTTTAAAAGTATTCTCTTTAGAGTTAAGCATAATGAATTAGCACTGTCTTTGAAACTAGAGGAATCACAGGAAAAGACTATTGAAATGATTGAAAAATTATAGGCCTATGATCCCAACAGTGAAACATTAACTGTGGAGGAGGAAAGAGATCTTGTGAAGAGAAGTGGTATGTTGTTGATCCCTGGATGGGACTTGGAGTCCTCATTCTTAATTGACCAAATCAAGAGGCAAGATAAAGTTTTAGATTATGAAGCTTTTGGCCCTGATGGACTACAGAGGGGTTATGGATTCAATATGGACAGTACGACACTAGCAGTATGGTGTGTGGCTCCAGAATCTAATAAGCCCAGATTGGTTGACATCCAAGACACAGCAGAGGGTAGCCAATTAATATGGAGGTTGCAGGACACTATAGGATCAGAGATAGAAAAAATCCTACATCATACATCCTCCATGAATAAGGGAGTGGTTGAGGACTTAGAGAACATGCTAGCAAGGACATTCAGAGATTATGTGTCAACTAGGAAAAAGTTTGAAGAGGAACTGAAGAAGAATTTTGTCCTAGATAAGACTGTGAAGGAGCTAAAAGATGAAATAAATAGTCTAAAAAATTAGTCCAGGGAATTTACAGAGGGGGGCTTAGCTCCAGAACTTGCAATAGAAAACATAAGAATGGGTGTTGATCAGCCCGCTGATACTGGAATTGCTAAAAAGGAGACGTTGAAGAAGGTGTTATTGCACAGAGTAAATGTTTTAAAAGGGAAGTCTCAAATCGTTCATAGAACATTCATTTCTTTGCAGGGGGAAGAATATCAATGCTCTAAT
>MU228500.1:996754-1027261 GCA_018584345.1 Thuja plicata
AAGTACTTTCGATAGAAAGTACTTTCGATCGAAACTAATTAGTTTCGATCGAAAGTACTTTCTATCAAAAGTACTTTCTATCGAAACCCCCAAAATTGAGGCTATCTGCAAAGCCTAACATAAATCTGCAGTTTTCATGGCTTCGGGGCTCAAGCGCGGGGCTCAAATGGAAGAATAGGGATACCTCCTTTGGCATTGCACAAGTACTCTGAACGATCTTTCTAACGAATATAGATTTGACAAATTTTGAATTAATTAGGTCTGTATTTTGACGTGCATCGGATGTAGGTTTTTTATCCAATATACACTTCCAAGTTTGACGTTTAATGAAAAATAGTAGAAAAAAGAAAAAAAAATATGAAAAATAATAGTGCCCTCTGGCTTTGAGTCTTCTTTCTATCAAATTTTTTTTTTTGAATTTCGATAAATACACAACAAGTTATTAGCTACGCAGTCAACGTATGTCACAATTACAATTTACTCTACTTCAAATGTTCATAAAATATGCAATAATCATGATAATGTTGTCAAACCAAAAGCATGCCCTCCGTATGGATGTTACAAAACCAAATTTGAAAGAAGCGCATTGATATCTATTTTAGAAAAAAAGTTATGTTGTACGAAGTCATTGTACCTTTTTGAAAATAACGTTTTCAGTAACATAGCACTTTTAGTGGGAGAAAAAAAAAGTATTAAAATAAATTCAAAAAAAAATATAAAAAAATATATTTGGAATCTAGACAAAAAATCCTAAAAGACTCTAGTTTACTTCATCTTCCGATTTCAAACAGTTTAATGACAATATGCATCCGAATGTGAAAGTTTTTCTCAAAATGTAGACTTCAATGTCCGTTTAGGCAAAAAAGTGTAACCCACTATTGTGGTATCACCCATACTTCAAATTAGAATTCATCTTCCGCCAAAGTGTCCTCCAAAAATAGCCAACAAATCTACCATCCTGGTTTGAAACAATACTTTTAGGTAATCCATGTAACCTCACAATCTCCTTGAAAAAAAAATCAGCCACATGCATTGCATCTATATTCTTCTTACAAGGAATGAAATGTGTCATCTTAGAGAATCTATCTACAACCACAAAACATGAATCATAGCCTCTCTGTGTCTTTGGAAAACCAAGCACAAAATCCATATTGACTTCTTCCCAATGTCTAACCGGTAGCGTCAAAGGTGTGTACAATCCCACATTCTGACTACTACCTTTTTTAACTTGACACACTTTATAATTATAAACAAAATTCCTCACATTCCTTTGAAATTGTGGCCAAAATTAGTTCTCACTCACCAAAGCTATTGTCTTGTCAATGCCAAAATATCCTGCCAATCCTCCACTATGTTTCTCCTTAATGAGATTATCCCTTATAGAACTTATGGATATGCATAACTGACTACCTTGGAACAAAATTCCATCCTAGATAAGATAATCTAACCAGTTACTTTTGTCTAGAACAATAGGTTCTCTGCAAGCTTTCCAAGGTTCAATGAAGTCTGGATAACTCTCATACAATACCTTCAATTCATCAAATGCCAACACTGCAATCTTCATTTCAGTCAGAAAATTCCTTCTCCCACTCAAGGCATCAGTAACTTTATTTGACATACCACCCTTATGTTTTAGCACATAGGTTAGAGGGGGAAATTGGAAATGTGCACGATTACCAAGGTGAGAATTAATACCAAATAAGAGGGTGAAACTAGCACTCTCTGCCATAGAGGGCGGGACTAACAAAAACAAAACGTTGTATTTGAAGTTTCATTGGTATATGAAATTTCAGAGGTGGAATTTTATAACTCATGAGAAATCAAGTCAAGCATGCAAGAATGCGGTCTTCTCATTCCAATGACTACATTTGTACAAACTCTTGAAATATCACTTCCATTTTGAGCCTTTGACGAGATATACTTTTGCACTTTGGCCTCTAATTTTGGGATGTAGCTATTTTCCACATATAATAAAGTATATATTCATATGAAAATTTAAATTTATATACTATGATAAACTTTTATGCACTTTTTATTGATTTGAACTTTATAATCTTATCATTGATTATATTAAGCACACAAAGAAGAACAAAGTGTCACATACATGCCAAACAAGGCATGTGAATGCAAATTATGATGTGTTAATGGACTAGTGAACTAATGTAGCATAAAGAGGTGACTGTTGAATATTTTTACCAAATTCAATTTGTCTTTTGTGATAAATTGGTTGGGAGATGAAATCAAATTTCATACGAAATTTCCATAAATGCATGTCCATGGTCATTACTTGGAAATATATCCAGCATGATAACTACTATTCTAATAAATATTTGGAATTTTTTTGGGTTGCGTAATAGAAAAATCCTAGGTAGTTTTTATTGGTAGATTACAATGGGCGATGTGCACTAAATGGGTCAAAATTCATATTAAGACCAAATATTTATGATGTCTATTAAAAATTGTATGAAAATGTGTAAATTCTAAGGTATGGACTTTTATCCCTCCAATTACAATAATCTTATAGTTTGACTTACAAAACTCATGTATTTTGAATTGAATACTTTACTCTTATTAGTGATTTTATTTATTTTAATAATTTAACCATGCATACATTGAAGAATAATAAGTTTGATGAAATAATTTAATTAAGTATATATTGATGACTTTGAGTGTATTAAAAATATAATAGGTTCTAGATTATTTTTTTTGCTAGGGTTGTGTATTTTTTCAACTTACTATATGTCTATGTGTGTGTAAATTATGTCATACCGCATTAATTGTGGGAGTCCTTCCCTATTATAATAACCTTGGCCAACCTCAACATAGCAATTACTATGTTGAAGCTCTAGTATCTATAGCAATAATGGCTCCACCAAACAAGCATCTCCAAAAATTTGTGCCCAAAGTTTTTCACAAGACATGCCTTTTGTTAAACCTAATATTGTTTTACAAGTAAAAAATTTTGATAATGCATGTAAATGGTTAGAGAAGTGTTGGAAACAGTCACTCTATGATGCATGGTCTGTTGTCATTGATGGCATCTACTATCATTCTCTTGACCATGTTGCAGAAAGAAAGGGATGGATATTTCTTCATTATAGCGGAAATGATTTAACAACGGGAAATGATAATTGTAGCAGGTCCCAAAATGACCCTCAAGAGTGAGATACTTCATAAGAATTAGGCATACCTCATTCCACGGTTCAAGCAGCTCGTCGCGTTTGAAACCTCCACGGAAACGAACAGAAACCTCCGTTTTTTTTTAAATTTTAGAAAGAATGTTATAATAAATATTATATATAAAATCATACATTTTGAATGTGTAACTTCCCTAAATTTATATGCAATTGGTTTTCAAATACCATGTAATCAAGAAAAGTTAGGTGGATATTTTCAAAGGTCAATTTCATCAATTACAATAATTTCCTCCATGCATGGAATTAAAAAGAGCCAAATACAAAAAAGAAACTATTATTAAATAATTAGAAAACTTTATCAACACTTTAATTCCAAAATAAAAGGGTTTTAAATGATAAAGTAAATCCCAAATCTCTAAGTGCGTGCTTTCAAGCCATCCCAATTTGACCATCGAGTGAATATCCAAACTCTACACGGCAATAATACATACTAACTTTAAAAGCTAAATCCATTTATTTGAAAAGCATTGTTTCCTTTGTTTTCGGGCTGCCCGGAATATTTTAGTCTCTCGTCAAAGGGAAAATACATGAAATTCTGCCCGACATTTTTTTCTCTTTAATCGACTCAAATAGTAAGTAGTTTGTCTCACATTGCCCCCTCCACCTTGTCAATGCACATTTTTTGAAATGTCTAAAGTTTGTAACTTTCTTTGAATTTTGAAATGTCTAACATTTATGTAATGCTCATGACAAAATGTATAATCTAGAATTGTCAAGTTAAACTATGGGCTTTCATTATGAATAAATAAATAATAAATTAAATTTTGTAGGCCCATATGTGGCTGACCCAAGCTCTATATACATCATGGTATCTTTGGTTAGTCTCCCATGTTCTTGACAAATCCAAAAAAATGTGACCAAGCACATTTATGTCTATGTCACTCATGTATTATGGAATTTAGTGTGTTATAAATGAATTTTGAATTAGCCACTTGTATGTGGATTACACATGTTTTTCTCTTTGTGGAATGAACTTCCCTCAATATTATGATTGAGCAATGTCTTAATGTCTAAGATGTACCTGAACTAGTTTACTTTGTCTAAAGATCTATAAATGAATTTTCCTAGTTTAGGAGATTGACTTATACTGAAGGGTGTTGTTTAAGAGAGTTATGTTTTTGATATGTAGATCTATAAAATTAATTATATTAGTTTAAGAGGGTGATTTATGTTAGAGGGAGTTTAGAAGAATTACGTCTTTGACATGTAGATCTATAAATCAATTTGATTAGTTTAGGAGATTGATTTCTATTATTTGAAATGAGTTAAATATATGTGTTCAAGTTGGTCTCTTGCGGATAATACACTTGAAAGAATATTTAAAATTAAAGTTTTTTAATTAAGTATAATAAATTTCATATGCAATACTACAAATATTAAAGTTTTGAGATATTTATATTAAATTAAAGAAATACTAATTGTAAAATATTTCTAAAATTTGTAATTTCTTTATAAGTTCTTTCTACTTAGATGTGTAGAGTTTATGTCTAATCTCATGCCCCTATGTTGTTGCTTAAATGATTTTTATGCTTAAATTTAAGCAGTGAAGTGTTCCCATGCAAAATAAAATTTTGGGGAAAGAAAAATTTAGAATCTTTTTCCTATTTTTGTGGAGCAGCTATTTTTTATCAAATGAAAATAATATAAACAACATAAGCCTAGCCTGATTAGCATTTATGCACAAAAATTATTTTGAGTGAATGTGCCTTTAGGCATGACATAAACTTATTATCTAAAGAAAGGGATTATTATTAGTATATTGAGAGTCCAACAACATTTAATTTAGTTTTTAATAAGATAGGATTTATCCATGTGTCATGATTGCAATGTCATTAGGACCACTCTCATAGGTCATATATACAATTTAGTTGATAAAGGTTTTTTAATTTTAAATTATACTACTTTATTGTCAATATAAAAGAATTGTGTTGCATTACTCGTAAAAATAAAAATCTCATTTCATCAAAAGTAAACTAGGACATGGGTAAGAAATCATGATTCCATTGGATAGTTACTCCTCGCAGAGTAATAAGGTACTTTGAGAAATCTCAAGGTAAATTACAACTTTGGTCTATGTCAACTAGTTAAATGCAACATACATCCAATCAAATACAATATTAGAGACATTTTTAATCCACTAACTCTTTGAGAAAAATAAATCAAAACAAACTTATAGAAAGGTCTAAAGTGCAAAAAAGTACATGAAAACTACAATTTGAATAGTGGCACCTAAACCAGACTATGAAATGAAAAGAAACTAAATGTTCCACAAAATGTTATTCATTTATTTATTTTGAATTTAATATTTTATTTTTAAATTATAAATATTTTCTCACTACTGAAAAACTTGTTATATTTAAAAAGTATTATAATGTTATGAATAAAGATATCCTTCAAAATTTAAAAAAAAACTATTAAATCATTAATCGTATTTGTATTATAATACTATATTTTATATTGTATTATTAATTAATATAATATTATAATACAAATATATTTGGTCTCCGAGGAGACTCATTTGGTCTAATGTGAATGTGCAGGTGACGATAGTGTAAGACTCTCGAGAACTAAGTTTGAAAGGCTTCTTCAAGATGGGAACACTAGGATTTTTGGTTGGGAGAGTTCACATGACTGCACTTGGAGAAGGCAGACTAAATAAAGGATGACATTCGAGGTAGCATTACACAATTTCATGGCTGAAATCAGGGGCCAAAGACAAGAAGGAAGGAAACACCCTCCAAAAACAACAGTACCAGAGACACCAATGCCTCTCGTAGTGATCCTTGACTTAGATGATTTTGTTGATGATCTGCTAAAACATACAGTCAAAGGATCCATAGCCCATAATAGACTATTGATATGGAAAGATGACCCTCTGTGATGGCAAGCTTGGATGGAGAGGATTGTAAAAATTAGGACAATCCCTTGTATAGGTTGTTTCTTTTTTCATGCTTTTTTATAGCGCCTATATATGTGTATGTATTGAGACCATATCCGATTTTGTGGATTGCTGA
This sequence comes from Thuja plicata, assembly GCA_018584345.1. Taxonomy (NCBI): domain Eukaryota; kingdom Viridiplantae; phylum Streptophyta; class Pinopsida; order Cupressales; family Cupressaceae; genus Thuja; species Thuja plicata. The sequence goes on from MU228500.1 coordinate 1,002,966, forward strand.
CATAACATCAATGATCTGTAAATGATGTAGCTTATTGCTTATGGGATGATGCCTCAGTTGTAACCTTCTTGATATTTATAACACAAAAAATATAATATTCTATTAAATATATTATAATAATTGAAATTACATGTAATATAATATTCTATGAATATATTTTATTAAAGGATAAGCACAATTATTTTATATTGATAATTAAGTAGTTATATTTTTGTTAATAACAATAACAATAAAGTTTTCTCCATAATTATCTCTTAGCATATTTTACCTAATTTTTTCAGATAGGTATGCTACTTATTGTAATACATAGATCATATGTATTACCAATGTACTTTTTAAGCATTCCATGTTCCTGATAACTTATTAGATATCTTGGATTATATTTTATCAAGTATGCAAGATAGATTATTTGGGTCTAGTAAATTCCTATTTTCAAACTATTTTTTAAATTATATTGGTTAGTAGGCATAAGTTTTATTTATTTATATAAATATGTGATTATCAAGTTGATTTTTTCACCTATTTGGAATATGGAACCTGATGCATCCAAGAATAGTGGAAATTCACTAAGTCCAACCAATCCTTGCAACAAGAATCACACAACAGAAGTAAAAGAAAACAAGAGGAAATGAATGCAAGATCAAAATTATTATTATCATGTGATCAGTTACAAGAACAACCAAAAAAAATGATACATTCCAGACTTACAGGGCTAAATATAACCTTCTATAGGTTTTCTTTTATACCATCTACGTTTAGCAACAACTTCATGAACATTTGTAGAAACTTTTTTTCGTCAGATCTATTGATCAGAGTCCTACAAATGCTAAGCTACCATTCTATTATACATCTCTCCCATATCTAATGGGAAAAAGTATAAGAGAATATAAGGCCTTCACAAACGTCAAGTCGACCAAGAAAGATTACATTTCCCAATGAAAAGAAAACATATTACACAGATAGGTCAGGACCCAAAATCAAAGGATCTTTATACAAGAAGTATGAGATGAAACACAATCCCTCAAATAGGTCAGCCACACATGTGACATCATCGAGAAATGAGTTGTTAAGCTTTGTCGATCGGAAAAACCATTGCGAGATCAGAAATAAATACAAAGACTGGTCAAATAATGAAGAACTGGACAATCTCGTCTAGAATTTTAAAGATCTTGAACGTGAAGTAACCAAACAATGCATGATCCTAAGAGGGAAACAAGAATGAAACCACAAAAATGCTGGAAGGATTGCAACCACCAAAAATAACCACATAACGATCGCAGAAAGAAACACCAAATTGATCAAAATAGGAAAATAGAAAACAAATGTTTTTGGTTGATGCAAGATTGGCAAGAACCCAAGATGCTCCTGCATCAGACACTTAGGGTTTATTTTAAAAGTGAGCCTCTCACTTTGATGGGGCCAAAGGAAAACCAAAATGGTCAACCTCATCCTGAGAAATCCATGAAGAATATTCCATGGGATTGTCCTTCCATTTGACAAGATACTCGATGTACTGCTTACCTCTTTTACTTCTACCAACTCTATTATCCAAAATATACTCTATCTAAACCAACTGCTTCCTAGGATGTTGTTGTTCCACATTAGATCCATCACTTCTATTGAAATTTGACTCATTATACCCAAACAAATCTGCAATATTGAATATAGTTGAGATATCCATGTCTTCTGGTTACTCCACTTCATAAGCATTACCTGAACCAAAACTCCTTAGGATCTTACAACGTCCAAATTTCTTCATCTTCAACTTGTTATAAGTTCTAACAGGAAATCTACCCTTCTGTAAGTATACTGTCACTTTATCACATGCCTGAATTCCTTATGCCTCTGCTTCTTATCATCTCTCATATTATAGTCTTGGTTCATTTTCTCCAAATGTTGTCTAACCCCATCATGAAATGATTTCATAACCTCTGCAAAATCTTCTCCTTCAACACTTTTCTTAACATCATGACTGATATCCCTTGATTCTGCCACTCCCTTAGGATTAAAGCTAGTAACTATCTCAAATGGTGTCTTCCCTATGCTCCTATTTATCGAACCGTTATATGTGAACTTTTCTTGAGGCAAAACTAAATCCAAATTACCTGGTTTGTCTCCAACTAAACATCTAAATTTTTTTCCTAAACTCTTTCTTACAATATTTGTTTTTCCATCAGTCAGTGGATGAAAAGTAGAACTATACTTCAAATCAGAATTCATCTTCCTCCAAAGTGTCCTCCAGAAATAGCCAACAAATCTACTATCTCGGTTTGAAATAATACTTTTAGGTAATCCATATAACCTCACAATCTCCTTGAAAAATAAATTAGCTACATGCATTGCATCTGTAGTCTTCTTACAAGGAATGAAATGTGTCATCTTAGAGAATCTTTCTACCCACAAAAATTGAATCATAGCCTCTCAATTTCTTTTGAAAACCAAGAACAAAATCTATACTAACTTCTTCCCAATGTGTGACTGGTACCGTCAAAGGTGTATACAATCCCACATTCTGACTACTACTTGTTTCAACTTGACACACTTATAATTCTGAACACAATTCTTCACATCCCTTTGAACTTGCAGCCAAAAGTAGTTCTCACTCACCAAAGCTACTGTCTTGTCAATGCCAAAATGTCCTGCCAATCCTCCACTATGTTTCTCCTTAATGATATTATCCCTCATAGAACTTATGGGTAGGCATAACTGACTACCTTGGAACAAAATTCCATCCTAGATAAGATAATCTAACTATTTACTTATGTCTGGAATAATATATTCTCTGCAATCTTTTTATGGTTGAGTGAAGTGTGGATCGTTCTCATACAATACCTTCAATTCATCAAATGCCAACACTGCAATATTCATTTCAGTCAGAAAGCTCCTTCTCCCACTCAAGGCATCAATAAATTTATTTGACACACCGCTATTATGTTTCAGAAAAAATGTATAGCTCTATATGAACTCAACCCACCTCATATGTCTTTGATTTAACTTACCCTGGTTGCTCAAGTACTTCAATGCTTGATGGTTGAAGTATAAATAATAAATTCCTTAGGAAAAAAATAATGTCTCCATTTCTTAAAGGTTTGTATTATGGCATAAAATTCCTAATCATACACCGAACACTATCTTTTAGCATCATTCAAATTTTCATTGAAGTAAGAAACAAGTCTTCATTCCTGACTTAAGATATCTCCAATTGCATTCCCACTAGCGTCACAATATACTTAAAATACCTTATTAAAATCAGTAAAGATAACACCAGTTGCTCTGTCACTTTTTGCTTCAAGAATTCAAAACTTCTTTGTGCTCCATGTGTCCACTTGAACTCCTTATATCTCCTCTCATGGTTTTAATCATAGGTCCACATATTGAACTAAAGTTTCTAATGAAATTTTGGTTGAAACCGGTCAACCCATGAAATGATCTCACCTCTCCAACATTCTTCAATGTAGGACAATCAACAGTGGCTTTCAATTTCTCAGGATCCATCTTCAGCCCTTCAGTAGATATTACAAACCCCAAATACACTAATTCCTCTTTCATGAAAGTACACTTCTTAAGATTGATTAGCAACTTCTCTTTCCTTAACCTTTGCAATACTTGTCTATCATGCATCAAATTCTCTTCCTTACTCTTACTAAAAATCAAGATATCATCCAAATACACAATGAAAAACATACCTAATAATTTCTTCAAAACCTCATTCATTAACCTCATGAAATTACTCGATGTATTAGACAACCCAAAAGGCCTTACCAACCATTCATACAATCCTTCATTTATCTTGAATGTAGTATTCCACTCACCCCCTTCTCTGATTCTAATATGATGATATCCACTCTTCAAATATATCTTGGTGAAATATCTAGCTCCACTCAAACAATCCATCAAATCATCCATTCTTGGAAAACGAAACTGATACTTAATTGTGATATGGTTGATGGATCTAGAATCAGTGCACATTCTTCATTGTCCATCTTTCTTTGGTGCTAAAATTGTAGGTACTACACACAGACTGAGACTTTATCTGATTAATCCTCACTGTAACAAATCTTGTACTTGTTTATTCAGCTCCTCATTCTTCTCTGGTGTCATCCTATATGCTACTTTGTTAGGAAAACTAGCTCTTGGTATCATATCCATACAACAGATAATACACCTCACATGTGGTAATCTATTAAGGACATTATCAGAGATGATGTATGCATACTCATTCAACAATTCGTTTATTTCTTCAAGATGTTCTTACATTGCGATAATCTCCTTAGAATTCTTAGGTACTAAAACAAAACACACATTATCATGCCTCATGCCATCCAAAAAATTTCTTTCATCTACTAAATAAATTCTTGCACTGGTACACACTTCACTCTTAAGGGGTTCCTCTAAAGGTAAAAAATTCTACTTCATTTTTTTAGCTACAATGGTGTACACATTATTCCTACCATCATACATAAAAAGAATATTGTGTTCCTTTCCAAGGTTGTTCTTATCTTCTTTAGCATAAATTTTGACAAAGAAGTTCTCTGTTTTTGCAATATGTTAGCAGGTGTCTCCTAGATTGTTAGTGGTAAGCTATTTCCCTCTCTCAAAAGAAGCACTACTAGAAACCTACAATAATGATAGCTATTATGGAATGTTCATATTAACATTGTGGGTTCAATAAAATGGACTCTTACATAACTCTTCTTATTAACCATTAATGTATATTAAGTCAATAATAATTTAATATTTTGAAACTATGATCTAAACTTTATCATCTACTCTTGCATTACTCTTCATATTAACCATTAATATATATTAAGTCAATAATAATTTAATATTTTGAAACTATGATCTAAACTTTATCATCTATGCTATGGAAATGTTCTTTAATTTTTAAAAAGTAGTTATTAACTATTTTTCTACACGTTTTTTGTAAATCTAAATTTTTTTCAAAAATCCTACTCATTTGCTGATTTATTCTCCAAATAATTCATACTTCTATGGCTTGGACCATAACTAGGTTACATCTTCAAAATGTAAATTTACCATCATCACTTTCCCAATCAATAGTCATTCACACTTGTCTAAGATTTTAGGGTAGCATAGAGAGTATGACAAAAAAAGTGTAGAGAACTTTCATTTCTTTTTATGACCATTTAGCTTTGTCTGGAAATATTCAATTAAAACCTTACCTTACAACCATAGATAGGGCTAAAGAAAATGCAAATTGCACGGGATGATATCTTACCTTGCAATTCGTCCTTACCTATCAATCCACTATCCCTCTTGCAAATTCAAGTTTATCCAACAGTTGACCACTTCCATCCAGCGCATATTCACATATTGTGAATGTTAGTGTATAGGGGGTTTATTGTATAACCGAAGAGATTTGATCCATATTATCAAACCCTTACTGATAAATACCCATCCCTTTGATTATCAGAGGAATGGACATAGGAAAAGACATTTGGAGATTGTGGAACCAAAGACTAATATATGATAAAGGCATAGTTACCAATTCTTGGATATGCACAATATTACACTAACCAAATTTAATAAAAATTATGGTAAGCAACAACATTTTGTGGTCCAACATGAGAATCAATTTAGCACTGTACTATTGAAGCTCCCTTATAACATGAAAGCTATATATGCCAAGTAAGTTCTGCCAAAACAAAGCTATAGATCCAATTCATGTTTTTTATTTAAGATTTTTCTTGCTAAAGAAGCACTGCATTCCTAAGAAACCCTACCATGTGTGGATAATTATCTTCTCAAGGCATTACAAATCATGTACCAAAACAATAAAGACCACCATGCATGGTTGCACATATCAAGAAATGAAATGCGGGGTATAAGGTTTGGCTCTACACCTGCATGTTGCAATTGTTCAAACATTTGACAGTCTCCTTTCATGTTCATGTTTAGTGAACCCAGTGAGCATGGTATTCCATGACATCAAGTATGGAACAATTTCTTCCACATTTGGAGTGCATTTAAGAAACATGATTTCCTGTAAATACATGAATGGAATCAAGATTTTAAGCATATAGGTATGAACTGCTTTGGCCAATCCCAATATAGTCAAATTGACATGTGTACTAACTATAGTTGAAAAAGGTTGACTCATTAAACTTCACCTGCGAAGGAGTAAATGCAAATATCAAAATCCAAATAGAAAGTCCAATTATATATCAGAATCCAACGCATCTGAAGAGCACATTAAAGAGATTTCTACCAGAGTAGAGGTACACCAGCAGTTACAGGTCTTCATCATCGTAAAAAACTCACCCTAACTCAAAAATGTTTAACAATAACCGCTTCACAAAAAAGGTTAATGAGAACTTGACGACAAGAAAGATATAGTTTCACTATTAAATAACACATTTTAAATGATTTACAACAACTATTATATATCAAAATCATATTTGAGGATGACTATATATTAAAATCTTGTGCATAGATGTGAGTTTCATGTAACACATGTCCATTGTCGTCTCCACAAAATGCACATAAGTCTACTATGACTGAAAAATAATCCTCGTAAAGATGTTCCATACATAAATTTGTTAATAAGACTAAATGTCTGAAATTTGGTATTATACATAGCTGCAAAATTTTAGAAATCTCAAATTTTTTGAAGAAAGTTAAAAATGGTTAGTTCCAGTCATTGAATATTGTTTTCCTCTATTGATAGAAACTCTCCAAGGTGTGCTTGCACAAGCTCCTCTAGGACACCAATGGTTCCTAGTCTTCACAAGGTCCTACTTTCTCCTCTAAGACCTTCCAAGTTCTGGCTTAGCTAGCCTAGAATCACTCCAACATCACTCAATGATTTGATCTCATTTGTGCTTCACCTCAGGGGTAAATATCAACCAAATGCTCTTCACTCACTTACTCCACCTTGGAAGATTCCAAGTGAATTATCTTCACCATTTCATCACAAGTCCTGCAGGGGGTGAAATCCTTATTGAGAAAACTTCTTTCCTCCCATATTACCCCATTAGAAAAGGTCAGCAATATTCTTACAAAAATTCTCAAGACTAACATTGAATTTGGTCTTTTAGGCCTAGTAGGTCAATTAGCCCTAACTAGTGAGTTTTTCTCACTTCCCTCTCAAAACTCTCAAACAATCCCAAAAAAAAGGTTTATATTAAAATACCATTTTCTAAGATAAAAATTATTTTGTTGGTCTTAGGGTTCTAGGGCCTCCGTACAGTAGATTCCTAGAATTCAGGGCTAATATGGCAAATAGGGCTAGTTTGGTGCAATCTTCTGATTTCTACTTGGAAATCTATCTAAATGGATTGGCCAATGCCTAATACTCTTAGGGGGTAATATAGGACTTCTATGATTCTGAAACCATGCTTGGTTTCATTCTTCCAATCCTTCCCCTACAATTACACACCATCAAAACATTGTCATGCACCTAACTGGGCACACTAAACTCGCATAGGGCATGACCTTAAAATTAGATAGATGACTCTTCTAAGATCTTACTTCCATATGTACACTGTAAAATGGATGCCCTTCCATATCCCTTAGGGCCATGATGATTTTCATGGTGGAGATCTATGGGGGAGCCATATTTCCCTAAACTGCTAAAACAACACCAACAACTACTCTACTTGCAAAACAATTTGAAAAACTAATCTAAAGAACTCAAATCAACTTCACTACTAAATGAAAAGTTCTTAAAACTATGAATAATACACTAATGAAACACTAGATCTCTTAGTTAAATCCATCTACTACCTCATGAACTCAAAACAAGTCGACTATATGCAAAAACCAAGACTCAGAGCTTCTCCTTCAAATTCAAATCAATCATTACATCACACTCCATCAAAAATGGGATCCTACTTGTCTAAATAAGCCTTCCCCATGATTGTATGTTGTTACATTAATCATCCATCATCATTCTCCAAAGAGAATCCAAGAATGTCAAATGTTGTCATGCAACTTTCAAAAGTTGCAAATGTTGTCATGCAACATTTTGATAACTTTGACAACTTTGCTAAAAACAAACTCCAATGACCTCCAACTGACCTAGAATTATGTAAAAAAATTCTAGAGACTATTTTAGGGATATTCCTACCCTTTCCCAATCCTTGAAGGATTTTGGATCCATTTCCCACTTTTAGGCTTAATCTACCACTAACCACTAATAAAGCATAAATATCTAGGTTGGATTGAACCTACTCAAATCCACCTAGGTACACACTTGCAAAGACCTTCTAAGGTAAAATACAAATGCTACTAACTTGGATAAGGTCAGTACAAGCCAAAAAAAAACAAGAATTGAGGATTATCCTAGGTGCTCCTGCACCATCCTCCCCAAATGAAAAGACTTCACGCCACCCTTGGATTGAGCAAGTTGGAATCAATGCCCAACTTCTTTAACTTTGCCTCCTTGATCCAAGTAGCCTCTGCATCATCTTGTCCATGCCATTTGGTCAGACGCTCATAGTATGTCTTTTGTCTGGTCTTCTTGTATTCCCTTGAATCAAGTATCTTCTCTGCTCTCTTAGGTGGTGTAGGATTCAGATTCAGATTCAGATCTTCCACCTCTTGTATAACCTCAGTAAGACTCTGGTCTAGATCTGGAGTAGGCCCCTTATAGAGGACCAGTTCTAGAACATTGAAGACTGGAGACAAACCAATATCCTGAGGGAGCTCTACCTTATAGGCATTATTGCTATATTTGGCCAGAATAGTATAAAGCCCCAATCTCCTCGTCTGCAACTTTTTTGGTATTCCCTTATGTAGCCTTGCTTTTTTCAGATGGACCATAACAAAATCCTCTATGTGAAAGTGAACTCCCTTTTTCCTTTCATCCACCTTTTTTTAATTTTTGCAATGTTCTCTATGAGAGTCTTTCTCATTGCTTCATGCACCTCTTTCATGGAGTGTGCAAAGTCTTCAGCATTACCACTACCCTTGGCTCCATCTTTTAGTTCTCTGAGCTCAAATATTCCTCTAGGGTGCAGTCCATAAACAATTTCAAAAGGACTCTTTCCAGTAGTCCTATTCACAGTATCATTGTACACATACTTTGCTTTTCCTAGGAGTTGATACCAAGTCTGACCATAGTCCTTTTTGAGGCACCTCAATAGGTTCCCAAGGCTTCTATTAACCACTTATGTTTGGCCATTTTTCTGAAGGTGATATGAAGATCCAAAGGACAAATTGGTTCCCAATTTGTGCCACAATGTCATGAATTTGGTATCTCTGTCAGACACTATGCTTAAGGGCAAGCCATATATTCTTACCACTTCCTTGAAGAATAATTATGCAATGTGACAAGCATCATGCACTATCTTACATGGGAAAAAATGTATCATCTTACTAAATCTATCCACTATGACATAGATATTGTCCATTCCCTTCTTAGTCTTTGGCAATCCCACAACAAAATCCATGCTCAAACATTCCCAAGGTCTACTTGGAATGGGGAGAAGTTGATGAAGGCCTGCATTGGAGGATGTGCCCTTGGCTTTTTAACACACCACACAACATTCCACATACCTTCTGATGTCCAAATTAATATTAGCCCAAAAGTAAACCTCTGCACTAACTCATGAGTCTTGTTGACTCCAAAATGACCACTAAGTGCACCATTTTGCTTCTCTTGGATCAGATTTTCCCTGATTGATCCTCTAGGGATACATAACTAACTCCCTTTAAACAATAGATCACTTTTCATAGTATATTCAGAACATTCACTATGGAAATGATCCTTATATTCTTTACATACCTTGTATGCTTCTATAATGTCTTCATCTTCTGCATATAAGTCATTGAAACTATCAATTCCCATGCTCTACAGTTGTACTTCTTGTACTATTAGAATCCTTCTACTAAGTCCATCAACCACTTTGTTCTGCACTCCTTTCTTGTGCTTGACATTGAAGGTGTAATCCTGCAAGTACTCCACCCACTTCATGTGCTTGTGACTGAGCTTGTGTTGTGAATTCAGAAAGATAAGTGTTTGGTTGTCTGAATACACCACAAATTCATTTGGAAGAAGATAGTGCCTCCATTTCCTTAGAGCTTGGACTAGAGAATACATCTCTAAGTCATAGGAAGAATACTTCCTTGTAGAATCACTGAGCTTCTCATTGTGAAAAGCCATTGGTCCTCCTATGTGGCTTAATACTGCCCTAATGGAAACATTGCTAGCATCACACTCAACTGTGAAGATCTTCTCAAAGCTTGGTAATATCAAGATAGGTTGAGTGGAAATATTCTTCTTCAACAACTCAAATCCTTGGTCATCTTGTTCATTCCATAAAAACTTTATTTTTATCCCACCTTTTATGGTGTCTAGCATAGGATCACAAATAGCACTAAACTGTTTAATGAACTTTCTATAGTATTGAGCTAGACCATGAAAACTTATCACCTTTGTTACAGTCTTTGGAGTAGGCCAATTGACAATGGCTTCTACCTTGCTCGGATCCATCTTGAGGCTTCCTTGAGACAACACAAACCCAAGATATACTAACTCCTCCTTGAGGAATTCACACTTATCCAAGTTGATCATAAGATTCTCTTCATTCAATCTTTTCAACACAATTTTCAGATGCTTCAGGTGTTCTTCTTTAGTTCTACTAAAGATTAGAATATCATCCAAGTATACTACAACAAACTTACCAATGTAGTCCTTGAGTACTTCGTTCATTAGCCTCATAAATGTAGATGGGGCATTTGATATCCCAAATGGTGTCACAAGTCATTCATACAAACCTTCTATAGTTTTGAAGGGAGTCTTCCATTCATCTCCCTCATTGACTCTGATTTGGTGATAACCACTCTTGAGGTCAACTTTTGTAAAGTACCTTGCCCCTCCTAAACAATCCATTGGGTCTTCTATCCTAGGAATAGGAAACCTATACCTAATGGTGATTCAGTTAATATCTCTAGAATTAGTGCATAGCCTCCAAGTTCCTCCCTTTTTGGGTGCTAGGATAGTGGGTGTTGCACATGGTCTTATTCTTTTTCTAATGAGGCCTTGGTTTAGGAGCTCTTGGATTTGCTTGACAATTTCCTCATTTTATTGAGGGGTCATCTTATAGGTAGCTTTGTTAGGAAGGGTAGCTCCTAGGATAAAGTCAATTTGGTGACTAATAGCTCTTTTAGGGGGTAGGCTTGCTGGTTGTCCATCACTGACAATGTCACTGTACTCTTTAAGTAGCTCTTGTACTTCAAATGGAATCTATGTCTTCTTAACTATTTTCTCTGCATCTTCTTCCTTTGGTTTCAAAACCAAAGCATATGATACTCCCTATCCTTCTTCTAGAGCTTGTAGGAACTCCTTCTCATTCACCAATAGAACATTAGGACTTGAAGTCTTTACTTCTCCTTCTTCCAATAGTGACTCAATTTTGAAAGTCACACCATCCTTCTTGAAGGAATATACATTATTAGCTCCATCATACATGACCTGTCTGTCAAATTCCCATGGTCTTCCTAGTAATAGGTGACATGCATCCATAGGTAGGATGTCACACAATACCTTATCCTTATATCTACCAATTTAGAAGTCCACCCATGCTTGTTCATTCACAAGGACATGTTGTCCTTTGTTCAACCAAGTAACCTAGTATGGGTTACCATGTGGAATTCTATTCATCTTTAGCTTACTAATTGCTTCCTCTGATACAATGTTGTTCGTAGACCCTGAGTCTATGATGACTCTGCATACTTTACCCATCATCTTGCATTTCAATCTAAAAAAGTGATCTTCTCTGGCTTGGCTCCTCTTTTACTGGTTCTTTGATGAGTGTTCTTCTTATCATCAGATTTTCTCCTTCCTCTGATTCTAGGGGTACCTCAGGGTGTTTGTTTCCACCACTAGACCCCTCTTGCACAAAGTTAACTCTCTTGTCTCCTCCTTGAGAAGTAGAGCCTTTCTCTAGACACCTATAGGTACGATGTCCCATCTGATTATAGTGATAGCATTTCATTGTTGCAAAGTAGGAACCTCTTCCTTGGCTATTGCCTCTTCCTCTCCAATTATTGTTTGAGCCTCTTCCTCTATTGAAGTTTCCTCTCCTTGAGCTTCCTTCTTGTTGTTATGTCAACCTAGTCTCTCCTTGGTTCTTGGAATTTGAACTTCTACCACCATATCCACTTCTCTATCCTTTGTTATCTTCTCCCTACCTCTACCTCTAGTATTACTTGAATCTTGTTTCTTTCTCAACTTCTCTTTGACCTTTATGGCAAGTTGGTGACATCTTTGGATAGTGGTAGGAGTAAGAAAACTTAGTTCATCTTGTATAGTCCATTTAAGACCACTAAGGTATCTATCTACCTTCACACTTTCCTCTTCTTCAATTCTTGATCTCATGCATATCCTTTGAAACTCTTCAGTATAAAAGTTCACATCCAAGTCTTTCTGTCTCAGACTTTGTCTCCTTTTATGTAACTGAATTTCATAGTCTTCATCTACATATGCATCTCTGATTTTTTATACCATGGCCTTCCATGTGGCAATGGGCTTATTTCATTCCTTCTCTCTCTCATCTTGGATAAAATTCCACCAAGTGAGTGCAGACCCTCTAAGTCTTTCCTTAGCTACCTTTACTTTTTGAGCTTCTGTTATACCATCACATTTAAAGTGATTTTCTAGTCCTTCTATCCAATCTAGGACTATCTCTGGTTCCATCTTTCCAGTGAAGATAGAAACTCCTTCCAATGCCTTACCACTCAAAGCCTTTATTTATTTCAAGAATGGTTCTTCAGTGAGGATGGGGTCAGCTTCCGGGACCTCATCATCCAAGGCTATCTCTTTTCTTTTTCCTTCAACTTTATCTTTCACTTCCTTAGTCTTTTCCTCCACTTGGTCCACTTTGTGTTCCAATTGTGCTAATATTTCTCTGAGCAATCTATTCTATTCTTCTTTCTCATCCACTTTCTTTTCCAACTCTACATTTCTCACCATTGTAGACTCTCCTACTGACTCTTCTGGTTGGAACATTCACCACAAGCCAAATCTTATTGGCTCTGATACCAATCTGATAGAAACTCTCCAAGGTGTGCTTGCACAAGCTCTTCTAGGACACCAATGGTTCCTAGTCTTCACAAGATCCTAATTTCTCCTCTAGGACCTTCCGAGTTCTGGCTTAGCTATCCTAGAACCACTCCAACATCACTCAATGAGTTGATCTCCTTTGTTGTTCACCTCAGGGGTAACTATCAACCAAATGCTCTTCACTCACTTACTCCACCTTGGAAGATTCCAAGTGCATTCTCTTCACCATTTCATCAAAAGTGCTGCAGTGGGTGAATTCCTTGTTGAGACAACTTCTTTCCTCCCATATGACCCCATTAGAAAAGGTCATCTATAGTTTGACAAACGATCTCAAGACTAACACTGAATTTGGTCTTTTAGGCCTAGTAGGTCAATTAGCCCTAACCAGTGAGTTTTTATCACTTCTCTCTCAAAAATCTCAAAAAACCCCAAAAATAAAGTTTATATTCAGATACCCTTTTCCAAGATACAAAGTATTTTGGTGGTCTTATGGTTCTAGGGCCTCCGTACAGTAGGTTCCTAGAATTCAGGGCTAATTGGGCAAATAGGGCTAGTTTGGTGCAGTCTTCTGATTTCTGCTTGGAAATCTATCTAAATGGATTGGCCAATGCCTAATCCTTTTAGGAGGTAACTATAGGAACTTTATTATTTTGAAACCATGCTTGGTTTTATTCTTCCAATCCTTCCCCTACAATTACACACCATCAAAACACTGTCATGCACCTAATCGGGCACACTGAACTCGCCTAGGGCATGACCTTAAAATTAGCTAGCTGACTCTTCTGAGCTCTTCCTTCCATATGTACACTATAAAATAGCCTCCCTTCCATATCCATTAGGGCCATGATTATTTACATGGTAGAGAGATATGGGGGAGCCATATTTCCCTAAACTGCTAAAACAACACCAGCAACTACTCTACTTGCAAAATAATTTGAAAAACTAATCTAAAGAACTCAAAGAAACTTCACTACTGAATGAAAAGTTCTTAAAACTATGTCTACTACACTAATGAAACATTGGATCACTTAGTTCAATCCATCTACTAACTCATGAACTCAAAACAAGTCAACTGTATGCAAAAACCAGAACTCAGAGCTTCTCCTTCAAATTCAAATCAATCATTACATCACACTCCCTCGGGAAATGAGATCCTACTTGTCTAAATATGCCTTCTCCATGATTGTAGGTCATTACATTAATCATCCATCATCATTCTCTGAAGAGAATCCAAGAATGCAAAATGTTGTCATGCAACTTTCAAAAGTTGCAAATGTTGTCATGCAACATTTTGACAACTTTGACAACTTTGCTAAAAACAAACTCCAATGACCTCCAACCAACCTAGAATGATGTAAAGACATTCTAGAGACTATTTTATGGATATTCCTACTCTTTCCCAAGCCTTGAAGGTTTTTGGATCCATTTCCCACTTTTATAGGCTTAATCTACCACTAACCACTAATAAAGCATAAACATCTAGGTTGGATTGAACCTAGTCAAATCCACCTAGGTACACACTTGCAAAGACCTCCTAAGGTCAAATACAAACACTATTGGCTTGGCTAAGGTCAGTACAAGCCAAAACAAAATGAGAATTGAGGATTAGCCTAGGTGCTCCTATACCATCTATATTGATAGAGGAGTTCAAGAATTTGACAGGAAAAGAGGAAAATTTTATTAACAGGGAGGGTAGGTTGAATAAGTAAACTGCGGCTGTAATTGTTGGAACAATGATACAGGAGACCCATTGGTCTGCAAGTGTAGCATTCTAAATTTCATCCAAAAAAGATAGGGAAAACAATAGCGCAAACAAAAAAATCCCAAACATTGCATCAATATTTAGAAAAAGGCAGAAATCGGTTAAATGAAATTAAAAAGAATAGATGAGATTAACATACCCTCCATTACCCTGTCACTGTGGTATTTCAGCTTTCCAAATGGTTTGCAATTTGTCTGTGCTGCAATCTCTCCTATATATATTTTTCCTTGTCAGGTAGGGTTAATGTTCAACAAACTTAGGATTTGGATAAGCCCCAAGGATAGAAGAGGGGAAACTTGCTATTTTCATTAGAGATTTCTCTAAAAAAATAAAAAAAGCAGGGGAAAAATCCAAAATGATTTTTTCATTCATACTTGGAAAAAAAATGGGAGAGGGGGTGACAATAATTCAAGAATAGAACTCATTCCTGGGAGCTTCGCTCCCACACAAAGCCTATCGACTTAATTACTTTTTATTTGACATTTAAGAATGCTTATACTAAATTAATGCTTTATTGTTACATGTAGATCCCACTAACATAGTCTAAGATATAACATACAAAGCATCTTCCACAAAACCTTCCCAATATGAAGTTACTAAACAAAATTAGGCTATGGGATAATTTCAAATCTTCTCCTTTAAAATATGAGTTCATACTTTTTAGCAAGGGGGTGAAAAAGTAAATGTCCCATTTTTGCTAACGATGATTAAAAATTCTTATTTCTACTAATCAAAATCAATTATTTATAAACTTTATTATATAATTAATACTTTCTATAGTAGATATGCATATTTCTTACAATTTATAAATTACGAAAATTAATTTAGAGCTATCTCATTTGCTAAAAAACTTGGGGAATTTTTGAGGACCCTATGCATAGTGTGTTAAAAAAAATTAATTTTTTTTCAAAACTTTTGTGATGAATTTTACTTCATCCTATTTACTGTTTCAAATAAATTTTTTGGATTATGATTATTTTAAATTAAATTTTTGGATTAAAATGTATTTTTCCATTTAAGAAATATTATATTTATAACTATTACACATTCTAAAATATTTACTATTTAATACTATTATATATTATATATAATATTATTATCACATAAAGAAACTTTTTGTATCCCTATGGTTGCATGTTGTGTTTTTTTTTTTTGTGTTTTGGTGAGTGAGTCTTTTTGAGGCTCTGCCCCCTTGTTCTTAGCTGCTTTAATATCAAACACATATGAAAATTAATTATAAATAAAATTAAGATTAGCATTTAAATTACTTATAATTTATTATCAATAATTTTTTAAATAATTATAATTATTAAAAATATATTATTTTTTGATTAAAAAAGCAACCAAGACAAGGGGGCTGACCCAAACAGACATAGCCAACATGAGAAGTGCAGACTACCAACACACCACCAAGGTCACCACACCTCAGCCAATACCTTTTTTTAAAATCAAAAACCAAAAATTAAAACTAACATGCCTCAACTCCAACATGGAGCTGGTAACTAGCCTGTTACCCCTAACAGACCCCAGCTTCACCTTGAAGCTGGTAACCAGTCTGTGGAAGTAATTATTAAAGTAATTAAGTTTAACAACAAAGTAGGAATTGATAGAAAACCAGTAGCATAAGTTTAGCAAAAACACAAAAAGGCCCATAGTGGCCGGCCAACAGAACCAAACAAAAAAGAAAAACATGGAAAACCAAGAAGGTTACTTGGGGTTTTTACCCCCACTGTCCAGCAGCAGCTTGAGCCAATCCTCTGCGAGGAATTGGAATAACTTCTTGTCCTTGTGCTCTTCCCCGAGAGTAGACACCTTCACCATTTGTAGCAGTTGGAGCGTGGTTGTAGTCGAATGCATAACCTTAACCGCGAAACCAGCGACCCTGTTAAAGCTTTCACCTAATTTTTAAATTTCCTTCATGACCTCCCGCAGAAAAAATCAAGGGAGGAGGTCTGAAGAGGTTTAACATCCTTCTGAAGTTGGGAAAGTTCACGCATCGCGTCCAGCACGCTGTTGGTATCCGCTTCCTTAACTTCCATATTCTTGTCTTTGATTTTCCCACCGACCCTGGGGTTCTCAGCCATCGCCTGGGGTCTATTGGCGAGGGGGTTGTGGGCTATGAGTCCTCAGTCTTGTCTTCAAATAGTTTCTTCTTAGAAAGATCCATGGTGGGAAAAATGAAGTTGGCCAAACTTTGGGGAGAAACATGGCTCTTCTCTTCCCCATCCAAATCCTAAGGGTTTTTTCCTTTTTCGCAATCCTCAATCTTGCTTTTCTTCCCCTTTTTTGTGTTCCCACTGGTGTATTTCATCTTTCCATCCTCCTTCTCTGAATCTTCCTCTTTCTCCTCATCTTCAAGGTACCGCTTCCTAATCACTTTCTTGTTGTAGCAAGTGTTGGGTGCAATTATGTGGGACCTCCATCTACTGTCATTATCGTCCTCCTCCTCCTCATAATCAATAGTGATTTGGGTTCCACCCGTGGACCCCACTTTGTTTTTCTTAGATTTTTTTGGGGTTTTGGAGGAAGAAGAGGGGTTAGATTGGGACACCTTAACCTCCTTAGGAACCTTCTCAGACGGCGTGGTAATGCCTTGTAAAGAAATAATCCTTGGGGGGCATAAGGCAAGGTGGAAATTGTATAGGCAAAGAATAAGCCCTTGGTGAAGAATGCTATAGTTTTGCTTGGTTTTTAATTTTTCCCTAACATCCAATACCGTAGCTTCAAGGGAGTGAAGCAGGTAAAAGGGGAAAGAGATGGTGTCATTATACCTAAAGTGGTTTAGTAGGGGAAAGTGGTATTGTAGTAGGTGCCGAAGTGACCTTCCAGGGTAATATAATTCATAAGGATGAGGCATACCTCATTCCACAGGTTTGGCAGCGCCTCCCTTTTGAACCTTCATCGGATTGGAACTGGGACCTCCGATTTCTTGAAGAATCTCGTCTTACCAGAATCATCATGGATCTTAGTAATCCTTTTCCATTTTTTCCCTTCAGTGGAAAGCCCCATAGCCTGGGCTATAACTTCTTCATTTGCCTCAAAGGTAATACCATTGATTGTAACCTTATGCTCTGTCCAGGTTTTCACCAGCTGCATGGAGATAATCTCATTGCAGCCTCCCATAGCTTCCATAAAAGGATAGAAACCACCCTCCTTCAGGTAGGTAACAACACACTGGTTTTTGAGGAACCCATCCTCAATTCTAGGAGGTTCAACACACACCATGTTACCACCCATATCGGAGATGTACTCTGGATTCACTTCTTCCTATATCTCCACCAACATTCCACCTTTCGCACCTCTGCCCATAACCCACTTAACTAGAGTCTTGCGGAAAATACAAAAATTACAGCACTAGAGGGCGAAATTACACAAGGCGAATAACCAGGTGGGGATAATATCCGTTGTCTTGATGAGTTACAAGTACCGGTCACATGGTTGGCTAGAGTGATAGTAGAGCCTTCGCGTATCATGACATGATTGCCTTTCCCATGATTAATGCACCACTTAAACCCATTCGTCTTGTCAAGCTCTTTCAAACTCGTGATTTTCCCATGTCAGCTCCAATTTTGAAAAAACCTGTACTTTTTCCAAAATTGGCATTAAGAGCCCGTCTTTTCAGAATTCTATTAATATTAAAATCCTTCCCTATAAGTTTTTTAAAATTTGAAATCACCCCAATCCTCGTGATCTTGTCTTCCGCCTCTCCCATCCAATCAAAAATGTCCTTGTACTCCATATATTAATTACTTTCTTTTTTGACAAGCAAGACAGTTTGCTTGGAAAGGGAGCCCAAGTTTCTCCAGCACCTTAAGCCTTGTTGATTAAGACCTGTGGCTGCCAGCTTCTCAGCCACCGCATTTCCCTCTCTGAAAAATGTGTTGTATTTTGAAATCGTCAAATCTGGAGAGTAGTGACTAGATGTCCTGCAGCAAATTAGATAGTTTCCAACCAGCTTTAAATTTTCCTTTGACCATTTCAATAATAATTTTAGAGTCACCCTCAATGACCAACCTTTTTAATCCCAAAGTGACCGCCACCTTTAGGCCCCAAAAGAGAGCAGAGATTTCTGCCACATTATTTGATCTTGTCCCTAGATTTATTGCATAAGCAATGATCATTTTGTCATTTTTGTCTCTGAAGATACCTCCACCCGCAGCAGATCCTTTGGAGGCAGCTCCATCAAAATTCAGTTTGGTGAAATTTTCCTCTGGGGGGGACCACTTGGTATTCCTTCTTGCCACAATCTTAGAGAAATCAAACTCATAGATGGAGGGAGGAAGCTGCCAATCCTTAGCCATCAAATAATCAAACACCTTGGAGGGGAAAGGGGGAAATTTCCAGTGGCAAGTACCAAGGTTTTCCTTCAGCAGATTCACAACCATCCTCATCGTCCCATCAACATATTTTTCCTCCCCTCTGAACACCCGGCTATTCCTTTCCTTCCATAGGCTCCAACAAACATGCGGGGGTAACAAAATCCAAAGGGTGTTGATAAGTGGGTGCTCTGTGAGGTTCCCCCAGTTGCAAATGAATTGGTCCAAGTCCTCGATGAAGACCCAATTCAATCTCATATTGCTCATAATTTTGGACCAGACCAGAGTCGCATAGGGACAATGTATAAGGATGTGGTTGACAGTCTCAACATGTATTTTACATAGGGCACATCTATTGACCAATTGAACTCCTCTTTTCTAGAGGTTATCCAGCGTAAGAATTTTACCACGGAGGGCTGTCCACCAGAAGAAATAGATCTTGGGGATTAATTGGGGGATCTAGAATTTCCCCTAGCTCTTTTCATCTACCATAACTTTTAAGTTAGTTATATATACAGATTTCACCATGAGCTCCCCCGACTTGTTATGACACCAAATGGCTTTGTCCTCAAAAAGGGATATAGAAATCCTAACGCCATCAAGAAGCATATGAATTTCACTTATATAGGCCGGCACTTGAGTCTGATCCTGAAAAGCATTAGCGAGAACTTTCCATTTCTTATCTTGAGAGATGTAGTCGTTAACTTTACCTCCAAAGTGAGAAATCAATTTATCTTTGATGACTCCAAACTTTTCCCATTCGAGGGGTTTTTACCGCACCCACGAGTCTTCCCAAAAATAAATCTGGGTGTCATTTCCGACCACCCATTTTAAACCTTTGAAAAGATTTCCTTTGCTTCTATAAATGAAATTCTAGATTTTTGAGCCGGAGGGTAAATTTTGACCATAGGGGAACTGGTCATTGGAAAAGTATTTGGCCTTTATAATTCTACTCCAACCAGAAGTTCCTCTGAAAAACTGCCAGCCCACTTTAGTTATCAAAGCCTTATTTAGGTCCTTGATTTTTCTCACTTCCAGACCTCCCACCAGCTTCAGTTGACATACAATATCCCAGTTGACCAGGTTCATTCTAGCATTTTCCTCCGTCCCCAAACATAGAAAGTTTCTCTGGATTTTTTCTAATTTCTCTGTCGTTCTATCATTTATTTTGAAAAGAGACATGAAATAAACAAGAATTCCTTAGAGAGTTGCCGAAAGAAATTGGAGTTTTCCAGCATTGCTAAGGACTTTACCTTTCCATCCAACCAATTTTTAATGTATTTTTTCCAATATGGAGTTCCAAAATTCATAAGACACCTCCTTCACTATGAGTTGGAGTCCGAGATAAGTATCCAGGAGTGTAGCTCCCTTACAGCCAAGATATTCCACAATTTTCATCTGTGTTCTCTGTTCAGTGTTGAAGAAGTAAATTTTGCTTTTGTTGTAGTTAATCACTTGACCAGATGCCATCGCATAATTATTCAGGAGGCCTTTCCATTCTCTAGCTTCTCTAATGTAGGATTTCCCAAAGAGGAACGTATCATCCACAAATTATTGTAAAACTTCTGGGGGAAGAGTGGAGGCCGGTTTAAAACTAACAATAGATCCAACTCCTTCCAGTCTCAATAAGTTCCAAGCCAACACCTCTGCCACCAAAAGGAAAAGATATGGGGATAGTGGGTCCCCTTGACGTAATCCCCTTTCTGGAGTAAAGGACCCCCAGGGTGTGCCATTGACCAAAACAACAAAGTCAACTGTTTCCACCACCACCTTTATAATTTTAATGAAATTATCATGGAAACTAAATTTCCTAAGCACCCCATACAAAAATTTCCATAGTACCTTATCATATGCCTTGGGGATGTCCAATTTTAAAGTCATACCAATGTTCTTCCCTTTATCCGTAGAATTTATGATTTCATGAGTGGTGATAACAACATCAAGAATTTGTCTTCCCAGTACAAACCCCTTCTGGTTGGGATTAATTATTTTCTTGAGAAGGGATTTAATCCTATTGGTGATAATTTTGGAAAAAAAATTTATAGGCAATGTTACAAAGGCTTATGGGGTGAAAGTACCTCATGCATTTAGGATCCTGCACTTTAGGCACAAGGACAATATAGGTTTTATTAATTCTTTTCAGAATACTACCAGTCCTGACAAATTCGCGAACAACATGGATAAGATCATATTTGACTACTTCCCAGAAGTGCTGGAAGAAGGTTGGGGGAAACCCATCCGGTCCAGGTGATTTAAAGGCTCCCATAGAGAAAATTGCACTTTTAACTTCCTCCTCAGAAACTTGAGACAACAGGGCCTCATTGTCACCCTCGGTAACAACATTAGGGATGACTTCCATAAGAAAGTCAAAATCAGTATCCATCCCATTTCAAGCCGGCCTTCAAAAAATGTCTTGGAAGAAATCCGCAGCATGATTTCCAATATCTTCATCCTCCAAAAGCTGGCTCCCATTAGTGTCTAGAGACTTAATGGTGTTCCTTCTTTTATGTATGGAGGCCGACTTGTGGAAGAAAATAGAGTTCCGGTCACCCTCCTTCAGCCATTGAACACTAGACCTTTGCTTCCAGAATATTTCCTCCCTTCCATTTTCTCCTCCATCCTTCCTCCTCACAATGATCATCCCAAGTAGAAACACCCGAGGCCATGTCCTTCTGGAGGTGTTTGAGTTTCTCCTCAATTTCTTTTTTTGTACTGGAAAATGTCTCCAAACTTGGATTAACTCCACCTTTGGGCCTCCTGTTTGATAACTTTCAATTTTTCAGGTATTTTGTACATTGTCGTTCCCCTAGCCGGGGTATTCCACCATCTTTTAATACATTCTTCAAATTCATTGTGAGAGTGCCACATGATTTCATAACGAAAGGGATGGGATCCATTTCATTTTCTTTCCTCCCAGTCAATGATCAAAGGGGAGTGGTCAGAAACCGTTCTCGAAAGGAGAGAGAGACTAATCAAGGGGGAAACATCCCATCCTCCCAATAACATCCATCTATCCAGTCTAACCTGTATCAGGTGTCTCCCTTTTCTGTTATTGGACCAAGTAAACCCCATTCCCTGCATATTCATATCAGCTAGATCATTGTGCCTCATAAAATCTGCCAGCTCCTGCATACTTTCTGAGTAATCTTCTGTGCCCCCAATTTTCTCAGACGAGAATAGAGGCGTATTAAAATCCCCCGCACACATAGTGGGGTGGCAATGATTAGCTTCAATGAGGTTAGAAATTTCCCCCCAGATTCTACCACGTTCACTTCTAATGTTAGGAGCATAAATATTATACAAGTACTAGGAAATATTATTCCAAGTAAATGACACATCAAGGAAGTTATGAGAAAAGGCCACAACATTTCCAGATAACTTACAAGGGTTCTAGAGAATGGTCACACCACCAGAGGCCCCATCAGATTCACTATACAGAAAGGCCGCACCCAGCCATATATTATCCACCAGCAGAGAAAAGTTTGGATACTTCATTTTAACCTCCTGAATAAGAACCACATCGAACTTGAACTCAAGAATATACTTCTTCAGAGAAAACTGTTTCTGCAGGCTGTTCATGCCCCGTATGCTCCATGAGAGGAACTTCATCTTTTATTTTTCTAGGAGTCTTCTAGGGTTAACTGCCGCCCGTTGGCAATAGCCCTTGCTACTTCTTTTTCTCTTACCGCTCTCACTGTCGGTCGCCCCACTTTGGTTTCATTCCCCACATCTGCTTTTTTTTGGTTTCCACACTTTTATCCACCTTCTTACCTCTAGTTTTCCTTTTAGGTTTTGACCAGTCAAAGACGCTAGTCGATGGCGATGAATGGGTCAATATTGGTATTTCCATTACCTATCCCGCACCATTATGGATTGGGGAGGAAATTTCCTCCCCATCATTTAAACTGCTCTCTTTACCAGTTTCCTTTTCAGACATCATGCTTTCAGACTCCTGTGTCTTCTCCCCATTGTTGCCTTCTTTATTTCCCTTCTCGTTTGGGATTCCTCCATGAGAGTTGGGGGCTACCCTTAGGTCTTCAACAAACTCTCCTTCTTCTAGGTCTGCCACCTTCTCGACCTCTTTATCCTTTCCATTTACATTCTCCTCCACCCCTGATGCAGGAGACGAACTCCCATCAAGGGGGAGATGGGCCTCTGTAATAACGACAGTCCCAACTACCTGGTCCTGCGCACCTTCCTTCACACTTAAAGACACTGACGCAGACCGCTCAGAGTCTTGCTCTTCAATCCTAGGGTTACTTTGCAGTTTGTCACCACATGCCCATTTTCACCACATTTCTGGCAGTGTAGAGTGACATTCTCATACACAATGGCCTGATTCCAGTTCCCCCATTTGGATTTTAGCATCACAAAGTTAGGGAGGGGATTATTCATTGTCACATTCACACAGAATCTTGCGAATACCAGCCTAGTTTTTTGAATGGTAACCGTATCCGCTGCCACATAGTTTCCAAATGAGTTCCCAATCCATCGGAGCACCTTTTCATCCCAAAATTCAAGGGGAAGTCCCACACACAGGCGCAACTTTTTGCAATTCAACCTGGCTTCCATTTGGCCATTAGCAGTGCGTGTTTACCATAGCACCAACTTCCAGTGGAAACAAGAGTATAGTCCTCCACAACATTAAATCTAAAGAGGAACAACCCCCAGCATAGCCGATACAGACAAAGACCCCTTAACCTTCCATCTGGCAGTACACCACCTGCACACCATATCTATGGTGGGCCTGAAAGCGATAAACCTCCCCACCAGAGCAAGTTGTAGAGAGGCAGAAATGCCTTCAACCACACCATCTGGGACAACAATTGATGGGGAGGTCACCTAACTCTCTGAAATTCCTACTCTCTTCTAGGAATCTCACCTGGAATCCTCTTTGATTCAGGACTCTCTAGACTCACCCTTGAGTCTCTTAGGGCTACTCTCAGACCCTAACCAGAAGGACTATTTTGTTCCCTCTATCCTAGGTTCCCTACCCACCGAAATATTTTACTCCTCACTGTCTCTTACTCTTCATGACTGAATTCCCTACAGTCATGCACCTTATTACTTATCTATCTCATCTACAAGTTCTCTAGCCGGACCATAGGCTCGCCTAGGACTTGTCTACAGACTTGACTAGCTTCTCATCTAACACAAATACAGAAACAAACATAATGTACAAGGTGGATGC
>MU228500.1:1035923-1048259 GCA_018584345.1 Thuja plicata
CACACACACACACACACACACACACACACACACACACACACACACACATTACCTAAACCCTCTTTCCCTCTATGTACTAACCCAAAAATTACTTTAGACTCTTATGAAGATATCATTCCCATCTTACTCAGGTATGCTATGGAAAATAGACCTGAAGAAAATCAACATAAAAAACCTTTTTAAACACATCTTACCATTTCTAATTCCATACATTATATCAAATCCATCACTCCCTTGCAGTACATAAAAATGCATGATCGATACATTACTATAGGCATAACAACTAGATTTAAATAATGATGATACAATTATATCCATAACTATATGAGTATAATTGTGTAACCACTATCTAATATGTAGTTGTCCTTTTATACAATTTAATAAGGCCAACAATTTCTAGTTAACAATACAAAATAAGCATATTACATGGACATATTAGAATGATATTTTCACTTGCAAATCTAGGAAATTTGTAAGATTCTTTATTAAATCTAGTTATATTAACATAGGATAAATTATCAAGTTAGATGAACTATTTACCTAATAACCACAACTTTGGTTTCCTCATGACATAATCTTTTGGCATGGTCATTTTCCAAGCATCTTATTATGGAAAAAGTGAAAGTATCATTGAACACATTATAATGCTTCCAAATTTCCTTCAATTCTAACTAGAACTAATTATCATAAAATTTTGTTTGTACAATGTTCCTACTTAGTTTTGTCCCTATAAAATTGATTGAAAGGCCAATTGATCCACCACATAATAAGTCATATGAAATCTAATAGTTTCCAATACCTCTAAAAAATACTCATGTAGTGTATTGTTGATGAGATTCGATTCATCTAACTTATTTTCATTACAAATTTCTAAGATTAAATAAAAAATCCCAAGGTAAATATCTCTAGGATTACGTAATCCAAAAAATTTGGTGAGTAAAGTAATGACATTCTTAATATATTCTTGAAATTTACTTTTGTGAATTGCTCTAAAGCCATTTCAATAGTTAATATTTTTGTTGAGTAGGAGGTTTTCATTTATAAAGTTGTCAACTTATGTGGTGTGTAACATCTACCATATTATATTTGGCATATTTGGAGAGGCCAAATACTCAAGCTTAATAACCTTGGAATATATATCCAACATAATTTGACCTACAGAGCCAAGCATCTTTATTTTTTATTGATTTTATGCTTTTCCAAAAGACAAAACCAATTCTATGGATTTCAAGAAAATAAGGAATACAATGGATTGCACTAGTATATTCTTGGCCATTCATTTTTCCATAAAAGTTATGTCTCCCTTAGAATTTTTTCTAGACATTTACATGTTCTACATATATATTTCTCTCTCAAAGGGAGAGAAATTTAGAAGCCATTTGTGAGCCTTTAAATTCATACATATAGTTTATGTCTAAGGTTCTTATTCTTTTTCATTTTTTTTACAAACACATATGAAACCATTAGTCTATTCAATTAGGCAAGTTCCATTTATTCCTATGTTTCTTATCCATTTAGCCCATTAAAATTTTAAATTTATATTAAATAATTTTAAATGGGCTTTGATAAGAATGTGGAGAGAAGACAGAGTAATATATATGTATTCCTCTTATAAATTACCGTTATTTAATAAAGGAGACTATTTTAGACTGGGTAGAAATATAAGTGTTTTAGAAGTGTTGGGATTCATGAATCAAGGGAACCAACAAATAGATACTCTGAAAGAAAGAAGTGCACTTGTTCAAAGTAAAGCATTTTGATTTGTCGGGATCAAACTTCAAACTTATTTCTAATTATTTGAATGAAGAAGCCCCAAAAGGATGAATTCATATAGATATAGTGATGTTATTTGTTGAGGTTAGAATTTAGAAATAAGATAATGCAACAAAGAGACAAACCACCACTATCATGCTAAACGAATACCATGCCTACTAGATAATGGTAAAATTATAATGGTGACATTAAATTCTTTACATTGGAGTTTTTGGGATGCATCCATGGTCATGTTAGGATAGGGAACTTTGAAATTTGAACAATATGATGAATCTAAGTAGACAAATCTAATATACAAAAAGAATGCCATCATTTTGAGGCTTCCCCTACTCACATGCTAACACAACCAAATCTAAAGATTGGTAAAGGAAAATTACCAAAAATACTAAGAAAAAAGTTAGGAAAACGATACTAATAGACTCATGTTATGTTTGTATTATAAAGAGATGGAAAAAAAGAGAAGGGGAAAGGATTAAAAAGATAAATGTAGATAGAGAGAGTGAAAGATAATGAGAGATCAAATTAGAGCTAAAAAGGGAGATAGCTAAATATAAATATAGAAAGATCATTTGCGCTTGAAAAATTCTGAGAGCACATTTAATTTATGTACTTCTTCATGTTCAAATAGTTTTGATTGCTGCAACAATTACAATATTTGTTTTAACATGGTGTCAAGTGTTGTACTATTTAAAACTGAACATCTTTGAAAGATAAAAGTATTTATTCCTCCTCTTATGAGTGCACAAAAATTTCAGACATTCTTCTTATGATGTTGTAAGGGTGACATATCTTGTCCAAAAGTCCTCGTACATCATCATAAGGAACAAATAAATAAATAAAGTAAATAGTACATATAAATGTGCAAGTACCTTGTAAATATATGTGTTGTCTAAAGTCTTTTAATAAATATATGGGACGTCAAAACCATCTTTAAAAGTGATGTGTCCCATTAGATCAATATAATGAAAATAAAATTAATCTATAAAATTCAAGATTTTGAAGTTAGTCTCCCATGCTCTTGACCAATCCCAAAAGCCGTGTTAATGTGACTAAGTAAAATTAATTTATAAAATTAAATAGATATGCTTTTATCTTCATGAACCCAATTCTCCCTTTACAATTGAACAATATTCAAAGGTAATGATGTTCATGTCCATTTTGTCAATGTTTTACAAGATATCGTTTGGAGAGTTGTTTAGGACACTTCAATCAATTTTATTGGTTTAAAATATCAACATTATTATGTTAGATGAGTTTTTTTTTTAATATTATGTCAGATGAGTTAACTTGAAGATTCAAAGTATTCTGAATTTATACCTAGCTTCATATATTTGATGATCATAATTTGTCATTAGTATACAAGGAAATAATTTTTGAACTGTTGGTAACATGATCACCAAGTGACAGCAAATAGGGTCACCAAAATAGAAAAGCATAGAGGTCACCGAAATAGACAAGTACAGGGATTACCGAAATTAATGAACACGGATAGCACTATCACTGATAGATAGTTCACAGAGTAACCCAACAGACAGTTCATAGAGTAACCCGACATACAGTCTACAGAGTAACCTGAGAGCAGTATGTCTACAAAGACATCACCGAGCACCAGTCTACCGAGAGACAGTTTTATTCCCGAGAAAAGTGGATCTTAGATAAACGTTAGATAAAGCACTTCATTTTTAAATATAGCTTTATGCTTAGCTATAAAACTATTTCTTGAGGAACAAGTAAAGCATATGTAATTGTTTTAATCAGTTTAACTGATTGTAAACATGCAAACTAGGAGATCAAGGTCAATTTGTAAACCTTTGATCATAGATTTTTTCTTGTAAAGCGTGAAACCTAATTAGGTCAATACATTGTATAAATAGATGTAATCAATCATAACATGATGATTATAGCCACAACAGATATCTATGGATCAGACATAGAGTTTCATGCACAAGGACATAAAAAGATGAATTCAGTTATGAAGAACAAGATTCAAGGCTACCGAGCATAACAGAGGTATTAATCAATCACAATAGGTGATACATATATTTTGTGAACTTAATGGATTTGTATTCAACAATTAAAAATTGCATACTATCAGGTCAACAAGTATTTTTGACTACTCTCTAAAAATTGTAGCAAATAGAAGAAATCCTTTAAGAAGGTGGACTTAACAGTCTTATTGTAAATCTCTTAACCGAGTGCACACTTAATAGTGTTGTTAAAATCTCTTAACACAGTAGACCTAACAAGTCTAAAATTTTACTCCTAATAGGGTAAGATCATCAGAAGTGATCACACTTGTAGCCTTAACCGACACCTTCCATTCTGCAGATAGTGAAGCTTTGTGGGTTTCATCCCCGCCACAGTTTTTACCTTCTAACAAGGGTTTTCTAAGTTACCAATTCTTGTGTTATGTGTACTTGAATTTCATGAATATTTCTATGAATGATTACATGCAATTACATTTAAATGTTTTGACATTACACGCATAAGGTAGAAAAGCAATATGGTCGGTAATGCAAGTAAATATTACTAATGGTTAAAGTGATAAAAGTTTTAAGGGTACTGATTCACCCCTCCCCTCTGAGTACACACCATTCCATTATTCCAACAATTGGTATTAGAGATAGATATATTATTTGGAAAAGTTTAAATCACTTGAGAGAAAAGATCATACAATGGAAAGGTATAAGCTTGACAAGAATATAGAGAATCAGAAGTTGGAGATACAGATTTTCTATGAGAAATACAAAGAAGAAAGAATCAAGATGAGAAATCTATTGGATGAAAGAAAATTCATGGCATCTCGCTACAATGAAACTGACTATCATGAAGAAGAGATACTTGATTTATTTGAGTCATCAGGATCTACATCTAGCAATACTTCTGACACATCTAAAGGAAGCATTACAAGGCTGAATGAAATCAATCAACATCTGACTGAACACGTGAAGGTACTCCAAATCAGTCAAGAGACACAGATGGTAAGAATGATTGATGTTATGAATAATGCTAGACAAGTTGAACAAGAAAGAACATTAGCTATTGATGACAGGAGGAGGATCACTGAAAAGCTGCAAGAGAAAGAGTCTAAGATACAAAGACTAACTAAACATCATATTGAAATCACCAATCAAATAGTTCTTATGAGTCATGAGGCCAACTGAGTGAACATAGAACTCAATAGGAAATTGGAAGCTATTGGTGAAATAAGAGAAGAAAATGAGAAACTAAAGCATGAAGCAAGGATTCAACAACAACATAATGATATGAACAAGAAAGCTAAAGACATCACAAAGAGAATGGATGATTTTTTGAATGGACAAAAAAGACTCAACAACAATACCAGTCTAGGGTATACCAAGCATGGAGAATCATCAAACCGAGTTGATAAAAAAGATGTCTACACAAATCCAAGACCAAAGAAGCAGTCATGCAATCACTGTGGAAAACCAGGCCACACATCAAATGTTTACAGGAGCAAAGCTAAAGGTATTCCTAAATCTACTTCTACATTCATAGGTAATTATTATAACTATAACAAGCATGGACACAAAGAACATGAATGCAGATCTAAGGTGAACAAACCAAAGAAGGAATCCTACATGGAAAAATATTGTTCTACTTGCAAAATGCATGGCCACACTTCTCATGAATGCAGAAAAAATAAAAAAACAAGCACAGAAACCAAAAGAACAAGAAAATACTTATAAACTAAGAAGAGTTGGTAACTCATATGTTTGGGATCACAACACGGGTAAATTGCACAACATGTGGTAGATATGGACACATAGATGAAAACTTCATGAGGAAATGGATAAGAAGGTATAGAAGTTGGAATAACTCTGGAATGACATGCTTATAATGTCATAAGGTCAGTCACCTAAGAAAGGACTACAGAGACTGAGTGATAGAGTCAAGCACTTTTTCTAATGGGAACACTATTGAAGATATCAGGAGAATGAGAAATCAAATGTGGAGGAAAGATTCAAGCAATTATGATGCTGGACCAAGCACCACAGTAGGTGACACCTCATCCTATGGATCTAGTGATATCACCACCCCCACCTAAGCAAAACAAGTAAGTATGGAACTGCACTCTACAAATCTATATTATACATCAGTTCCAATATTCATTAATAATATGCCAAATTATCAAGAATGAAGATGTACTATGGTATTACTTGTTATGATTTTGTGAATCCAATCTCATCAGTCAATACATACTGAGCATTGTCGGTGTAGACATGAAAAACAACCAAGTTGTTAATATAAACCGAGCATCATCAGTAAACATGTAAAAGACAATCAAGTCTTCGCTTCATACCGAGCACTGTCGGTGAACATGTAAAAAGTACAACTAAGTTGTCACTTACCCTAAGCCCTGTATAATCACCGAGGATGAAGTCTTTGGTATGATACCCGAGTGTCTTTGTTTCATTGACTGAGTGGTTTCTAAAGCATTAAATACACCACTTAGGTTATTTTCTATAAATAGGGAAACAAAGAGCTCATTCATTCACAAAGAGAAAATGAGAAAACAATAGAGTGAAGAAGAGTGACCAAGAGCGATAAGTTTGTAGATCAATTCACAATAGATTCAAAGGCTACTCCAACAGATTCCTAGCATCCACAACAAAGATCAAGTGAGTATCTGAACTCACCAAGCTCACAGTTCATTTATGGAGAAAGCCCTAATTTCACAAAAAATGGCAACCACATGACGAGTCTCAAAGATCAAGAACACAAAGGATAAAAATATCAACCTGTGAAGAACCTAATTATAAGTTTGGCCCTGAGGTTACTTCACAACCCGATGACAAGGGAGTGTTCTCAAGCATCCCTCCTAGGGTTTTTCTAGTTGAAGATATCTGCGCATACATCCACTACAAGGTTGTAGAGATCGGAGATCTTGAGATTGATGAAGCTTACAAGAAGCTATGCACAGATGTAAACCTTAAAGATGAACACAAGCACATTTAGGTGAAAGGGTTAACCCATGCCCTAATGTTCCAAAGAGAATTCAAAACTAAGTGGATACACATTGTACTTATCCAAGTACATGATAGAAAAATGTGGTTAGATGAACCAAAATAGATCACAAAGGATGTGATTCACACTGTAACTGGTTATCCAATAACCAAAAATTCTAAGGCCCTAAAGCATCCTTCACGCCTTGAGATTGAAAAACTTACTAAGGAAAAATGGGATGGAAGAGGGTTGAAACTCAAGACAATCACCGACCCCGAGATGAAATTTGGTGCTTGCGTGATTGGGTATAAAATATTCCAAGCCAGCAGATTGAACAACATAGCATGTGGAGTTGTTGACACTCCTTATAAGATTGTGAAGAAGGGACTACAACTAAACTTATCCGAGATGTTACTAAAGCAACTAGAGGAAACTATGAGGACAATTAGGTCAGCCAGATCTAATTCATGCAAGTTCAGTTCACTCTCTATGTGCACATTCTTCTACTTTCAAAAATTCTTCCCATGTGTCGGTAATGTCACTTGGGACACTACCCGACCTATAATTGCACAGATTAGTGAACTCATTAAGTCACTAGGGGATAACTTCACATCTGTAATGGATGCATACTTCACTAATTTCAAGGATAGAATGCATAAGAGAATGAGAATCCATGCACAACTTGTAGAACAATAAAAGGATGACATATGTTTCATAGTGGATAGCGAAACCACTCTAATCAAACCAGTTGTACCAAGAATAACATGGTTACCACCTCTGGACTATGAGATCAACATTGATCAAGCCAAAAATACTATTGAAGCCTTACTGAATGAACCAATAGACAAATCATTGGAAAGATTTGGCACATATGAGGAAGCCAAGTCTAGAATAAAGACTGGCTTGGTAGTGAAGAAGATCGACAGGAAGAAGACAAAAATGGTGAAAACACTTGTGAAGAAGCTGTCGGTAAATGATGAAGAATCAGAACAAGATGTCACTGAGGGACAGTCACCCGTTGGTGAAGGAAAAGAGTTAACTGACTCTGAGTCTACTGAATCAGATGCACCACCAAAAAAGAAAGCAAAGGTTAAAAATGTAAGAGCTACATCAAGAACCAAGAGTAAGACCACAAAAGAGGCATACTCACCACCGGTAAAGAAAGGTACAGTAAGGACTTATCAGAAAAGAAAGCCTCAAACCAGGCCATCAGCACTGAGGTAAAGACATAAATATATAAGAGGAAAAGAGGACAAGGATGACACTAAACATGATGAGAGTGAACAAGGACTCCAACCTGAAAAGAACAAAATTCCTAAAATAGTTGATGAAGTTTCATTATCAATCATCAACACCAGGAGCATATCACATCACAAGATTAGACAATGGCTAACCTTGTCTCCTGAAGATCAGAATAAGATAGAGGAAGCTATAATTAAGGCAATGGTTTCATACAAGTATGTACCAATACAATTCAACAAGCAAATGCCACAAGATCTTAATGATAAAATATCAGCAAGATGGACATATGCCTTGCACACAGAAAAATAGATAAGGGAAAGATCCCTATTTACAATCATGCCACTCGAGTCAACAGCTAAAGAAATTGATGAAGCAATGAGGGAGCATGCAAATAAATTCTCAGCAAAGATGAGAGCATACAAATTACTAGAGGGGAGGTTAGAAGACCTTGACAAAGAAAGCAATGAGATTTGGAATGAAATTTTCAATGCCCCCAAGAAGATACTGGCTCTTACCGAGAAACCTCACTTTGAAGAGAAGGAGGCCACACCGAGCCCAGAGCATATATTCATCAATGACACTGAGGACATCAATCTAGTTGAATTAACAACAAAGGCAACTAAGGCCATGGATGATGTACCTCAAATATTACAATCATTAGGGGATACAACATAGATCACCATAAAAGATATAACTAATATTGATTCTAATGATGATCCCAAGAATGATGAAGATGTAAATGTTGCCACCGAGCAACCAAAGGAAAAGGAAACAACGAATGTTGCATAGGAAATTATACCAGGTCACATGCCATTATTGATACAAGCTATCAATATCATATCTGAAGAAAAGGAAAAGACACCTGAGCTTGATGAAAACATACTGATGGAGAAAGGTGAAGAAGATGGGAAGTAGCAAGATAAAAATGAGGAGCAGAAAGATGCTAGTGGAGAGGATAAGCCAAGTGATACACCTGCCAAGGAAACTGAAGAGGGAGAAAAGGTTGTAGATAAAGACAAGGTTGATGTAGAGACATCTACTACCGACCAAAAGGCCAATACTAAGTAGCTTACCAAAGGCACAACACCTCCCACACAATCATTGAAAGAAAAAGAACTAGAGAAGGAACTTGCTATAGTTCTACATACCCCTGCTTCCAGTACAATTCCAAAGAAGAAGAAGAAAATAAAATCACCAGTCACACTTGAAGAAATCATTGACATACACGAATATGATCCTAGAACACTGGATCCCGAGTCCTTGACCAAGTATGGAGAACTTTGCAAAAGAAAGGCAATGCAAGACAAGCTCAAAAAGGAGCACAAGAACACACAGGTACTGGAAACAACAAAGGAAATACTAATTCAAATAGTACCTGACATAGAAATTGATCAAAATGCACCAATACTTGATCAACTCTCAGCTCTGACTAAGCCAATCACCAATCAGAATGTGGATGCCGAGAAGGTCATAGAAGAACGAGCATAAGAGAAGTACCAATATAAGATCACTAGGAAGATCAGCCAAGAAGTGGCAGAGAACAAGGTAAAACTCTCTGAACTTGTAAACTCATTGTAACCTCTTATTTCAGAAGTGATTACCTTATTTTAAAATTTATGCGCTCTAGAGCACTTCACTAAAGAGCATAGTGAAAAGATAGAAAAGATAGATGAAGATCTTAAGGCTAGTGCACAAGGTCTCACAATCGAGGAAAATGCATTCAAATTAAATTATGAGAAGATTGTAGAATAAAACAGTTGAGACTAGATTTACAAAAGACTGAAAGAAAAATCAGAGATGAGGTAACCGAGCTCCAAGCTATGTTACTTTCGAATCTCACATTGTTGTTGCAACACATGACTTTGGCAAAAATATTAATTATCACCCTGGAAATGTTAGTAACTGAAAGTATATATGACATGCATGCCAGAATCACTTTGTCCCACATGACCCTCGAGCATCTCAAGGAGCAATGGGAGAAGCAGATGATAGATATTCAAAAATCCCATGCACGCATATTTGACAAGTTGTAAGTATTACACATTTGTCATTATTTTCAAAAAAGGGGGATATATATGTATAAGGGGGAAAATGGATATACCTTACAAAGAAGGATAACATGTCAAAACCAAAGAGGGAAATGTACCAAGGAAACTTGTACATACATTGTACCAAGGCATGCACATAGGGGGAGTCATTAACAAGGTAAACGTTTGGTGTATATACTGAACATATCAGTTTGTGCATATTAGTTTTTGATACTAATGCCAAAGGGGGAGATTGATGATCATAATTTGTCATTAGTATATGAGGAAAAAAAATTTGAACTGTTGGTAACATGATCACCAACTGACAACAAACATGGTCACCGAAATAGACAAGCATAGAGGTCACCGAAATAGACAAGTACATGGATTATAGAAATCAGTGAACACCAATAGCACTATCACCGACAGACACTTCACAGAGTAACCCGACATACAGTTTACAGAGTAACTCAACAGATAGTCTACAGAGTAAACTGAGAGTAGTATGTCTACAAAGACATCCTTGAGCACCTATCTACTGAGAGATAGTTTTATTCTTGAGAAAAGTGGATCTGAGATACACGTCAGATAAAGCACTTCAGTTTTAAATATAGCTTTATGCTTAGCTATAAAAAATTTTCTTGATGAACAAGGAAAGCATATGTAATTGTTTTAATCAGTTTAACTTATTGTAAGCATGAAAACTAGGAGATCAAGGTCAAGTTGTAAACCTTTGATCATAAAGTTTTTCTTGTAAAGCATGAAACCTATTTAGGTCAATACATTGTATAAATAGATGTAGTAATAAATCAGAACATGATGATTGTAGCTGCAACAAATATCTATGGATTAGACAAAGAGTTTCATACACAAGGACAGAAAAATATGAATTCAGTTATGCAGAACAAGATTCAAGGCTACCGAGCAGAATAGAGGTATTAATCAATCATAATAGGTGATATATATCTTGTGAACTTAATGGATTTGTATTTAGCAATTAAAGGTTGCATACTATTAGGTCAACAAGTATTTTTGACTACTCTCTAACAATTGTAGCAAATAGAAGAGATCCTTTAAGAAGGTGGACTTAATAGTCTTATTGTAAATCTCTTAAACAAGTGCACACTTAACAGTGTTGTTAAAATATCTTAACAAACTAGACCTAACAAGTCTAAAATGTTACTCCTAACAGGGTAAGATCATCAGAAGTGATCACACTTGTAGTCTTAACCGGCACCTTCCATTCTACAGATAGTGAAGCTTTGTGGGTTTCATCCCCACCACAGTTTTTACCTTCTAACAGGGGTTTTCTGCGTTACCAATTCTTGTGTTATGTGTACTTGAATTTCATGAATGTTTCTATGAATGATTACATGCAATTACATTTATGTTTTGATATTACATGCATAAGGTAGAAAAGCAATATGTTCAGTAATGCAAGTAAAGATTACTAAAGGTTAAAGTGATAAAAAATTTAAGGGTACTAATTCACCCCTCCCCTCTCAGTACACACCATTCCATTATTCCAACAATATTGTATTTTCAAGGGAGAAAATTTTGGATGAGGTCAAACAATTCTCTACTACATATTTAACTAAAGCTCTACACAAGACATGGGTGAACTCCAACCTTTTACCAGGGGTAATGTTAAGAAAATAAAGACATGTTTATACCATTTAATTTATTTACTAACTCTAATATGAATATTTCTTATGTCATAGGCGTTTCCATATGAAAGAGCCAGGCTAAATTTTACAATGTAACGATGGGAAATGAAATGATGTCATCCATTAGATTTCTTTTTCACTTTTTGGTTGTCATTTTCATTTTCACACGGTTTCATCATTTTTGGTTGTCCCCATTTTGTACGCATATTTGGCTGACCACGTGATGAGATCAAGGAAGGAACACGATCATGTAAATTTCCAAGAAATATCCCTATTTGCTGCGTCTAGAATGTGTCCTATTATTGTTCCATTTAGAATTTTGTGGTCAACCTTTTCATTCATCTTCAAAATTTATTACTCCATAACCCATATTAGTAGAAAATAATCTTTTTGAAAGAAAAACAAATTCTAGAGGCCATTGCACAGCCTTAAAATCTTCTGTAAGTTATTTTCCTCGATTTTGAAAAAGATTGAAATGATTAGACTGAATTTATTTTTAGTGAATACATGCTTGGATTGAGTCTAAGTTTGACCATCGATCTATTTGAAATCGTTCAATATCAGCTATATATTATTTTGAAAAATATCTATCTTAAATATTATTATTATTTTGGCAAAAGTGTCCATAGCCACTATATATATATATATATATATATATA
>MU228500.1:1061456-1081331 GCA_018584345.1 Thuja plicata
TATATATATATATATATATATGACACATATGGAATATGTTGATGAACTACAACTCATCACACAAGAAATTAAGACGTAAGTGATAAATCAAAACTTATACAACTGTAACCAACAATACTTGTGTGTAGTATTGTAACAAAAAGCTATTGTGTCTTTTAGGTGGAAGCTGACATCAATAGACCAACTCCCTAAATATATGAAAATTATATACATAACTTTGTATAATGGAATCAATGAAATGTGATGAGAAGCTCAAAAGTTTCAAGGCCAAGAGACACTCTCACACGCTAAAGATGTTGCACAAGTATATATTTTTGTTATTTTTATAAAAATAATTTGTATTTCATTACAAGAAATGGTTTATTAATTTTAATTATCTCATAGGTAAACATAGTGCATCACCCAGTTTATTTAATCATTTTTTCTTATACTTAGTCATATGTGTATTTGACTCAAATTTATTACTTTTTTACATAGCGTGAAACTTATATAGATGTTATGCTACAAGAAGCTAAGTGGAATGCTACAAGACACATACCAACTTTGGCAGAACACATAGAGAATGGACTTGTTAGTTCAGGGAAATGTCCAACCACATTGCAAGCTATATTAACAGCGGGATTGTTCCAGAATATATGTTTCATAAAATTTCTTATCCATCAATATTTGATAATCTTGTAGGATTCAACCTATGAGTAAGAGGTGACATCAAATCCTTTCAGGTATGTATATTGATGTTAAATTTGATATTCAATTTATATGCATATAAAGTGGAAAAATGAGTTAGATGTAAGCATAAATTAGTGTATCATCAAAAAATGGAAGAACTTCCATTTTGGGCTGGTTTAGCCCTCTGAGTAAGTGGTTTGGGGTCATGTCAAATGCCTTGAATGGGTTTTTGACTTGGATCTGGCTTTTCCCCTATTCTTCCCTATTTTCCACTTCTTGTTGGCCTATTTCTGGCATCTTGCTCTGCAAATTTGAGGTTCTTGACCTCAGGGTCAAGGTCGACCTTCTGGGTCAAGGTTGATCTTGACCTTGACCTAGGTCAAGGTTGACCTCAACCCTGAACTAGGTCAGTGTTGACCTCAATCCTGACCCAGGGTCCAAATTTCAAGTTTCCAAGATTTTCGGATGTCGAGGCTTGGAAAGATTTAATTCCCTCTTCCGAGTTGGTTGTTTCAGTCTCCGAAGTAACGACTCTTAAAATTATATTTAATATAGGTCCACTTCTATGGGTATATTCCTAATTTGAATTTAATTCTCCTATGTTATCCTCTCTAGAAGATTGTGCCCTAAAGTTGTATATAAGGAAGCTTTTCTCCTCTCATTTTCTCTAAGACTTGAGAATCACAAGCACTAAGGATTTGAAAATACAAGCTAAGCTAAGAAAATAATATCAAAAGTATAATATATTTAAGGAATCATCTAAACTCAAGCATTTAAGAATTCAATTCATCAAGGAGATCCATTGGTATCCATTGATGGATTCAAAGCTCTATGGAGCTCTTTTGTTGAAGATTTCTCCATCCACATCCATGCAAGCTTCTTCCTATTCCAAGATCCATTCAACATTGGTGTTGAAGATCTAAAGAAAATTGATTTGAGACATACTACATCCTAAATATTATATTCTACATCCATTTGGAGCAACCATACTTGTGGATCTAAGGATTCAAATCCTCCACAAGGATTTCTATACAAGCAAGGTGAATTTGTTCATTTACTTTGTTTATCTCTGCAATTTCAATTACATCTTAAGGTTGATTTCAAAACCAGGGATTGACCAAGGCAAACCCTTCCCCCAACAAACAAAACCATTTTTCTTGCAGGTACAGGTACAAGACAACGAATTACAAAGAAGATTCAGATACCCTTTTCAACCAAATTTCAGGATTCACGAATAGAATTTCCATCGGAGCAATACAGGTCAAGGTCGACATTTTGGGGTACAATTGCACCCCTACATTTGGGTCAAGGTCTAACTTTCTCACAAAATTAAAATATTTCTGGGTTTTCTCCATCTCTGTGTTTCTGTTCCAGATCCAGTTGCAGA
Source organism: Thuja plicata (assembly GCA_018584345.1). Classification (NCBI taxonomy): domain Eukaryota; kingdom Viridiplantae; phylum Streptophyta; class Pinopsida; order Cupressales; family Cupressaceae; genus Thuja; species Thuja plicata. The sequence goes on from MU228500.1 coordinate 1,063,513, forward strand.
GTTTCCCGAAACTCAGTACAGACACCAGAAAACAACAATTTCCAGATCTGCAATACTTTGAGGTTAGTACTTGTCTTAAATTCATTTCAATTAATGTTTTAATTAATTCAAATCTATTAAATAATAATATAAGGTTTTCCTCTTTCTTCTTATTTCCAATCGATTGATTCATTTGTGCATTGACCATTTTCTTATGGTTGATCAAAGTGGATCTTTCCTTTGTGAATTTGGGGCTAAAAGAAGAATCTTACCTTCCCCATCTATCCAATTACACCACACAATACATTTATACACATACACACCCATTCTTAAACCATACCTCATCTATATATAACCATCATCATAACATTACATTTTTATATCTTACACTTAGTTACCATTTTATGAATCTCAATCCTCCATTTTGAAGGGTGGGGTAGATTAAAGACAAAAAAATTCATCCATAGTGTGCTATATGAAAGATAATCCAAGATCCATTGAAGAAGATGCCTCAAATTATCTTGATAATTTTTAAGATGAATGACACAAAGAAGTAAATTGGAAGGTTTCTAAAAAATGATGGTGTTCCAACTTGTAGAAAGGATTATTCTTATGTCATTGCAAGAGGTTACCTACATTTCTACAATGAGAGATATGGTTTGAGTTTTGAGTATCATGACATACAAGATCATGTATATAAAATCCTCATTGAACCTATGACTATGTAACTTTTGACTAATGTCTACAATCACATAAGTCTCTCTCTAGTTGACTAAGAGACATTTATTATTATCAATTATAAATAAATGGGTTTTCCTTTCTAATGACACTTTATATAATATTCCTATGAGAAAATTACTTTTATGGGTTATTTTAGAATATTAAACACACCTAATATATTCATCATTCATTTTAGAAACAAAAATTATGATGTAACTATTGGTAAATTATAGCTACATTATGTAGTCATCATTTATAAGGAAATAGAATCTTGTTGCACAAATCAAGGATCATTTCAAGAATCATCCATTATAAAAAAAAGGTATAAATTAACCCAGATTTAATTAATGATGAAGAGGTAGAATGAGATAAAAAAAAATAGTGTATGTGTTAAGTAAAAAGGGATACGATTCTTATATAGTATACCTATGGGGCATTTTTTGGTGGTAAATTATACAATATCTTTAAAATAAATAAAATAGGTTCTTATTGGTTAAAATATAGATTATAATTTTTATTAAATTTATTTACAATATGAAAGTAGTTTTATGGGCTATGCTAAAATATTGAATACACCTAATCTAGTCCTTTTCATAACAATTATTATGGTATAAATTTGGGTAAATTACAATTACATTGCATACATATTACTTGCAATAAAATAAAACCTTTTTAAATAAATTTAGGATAATTGAATTATCTATATAACCTGTTGGGATTAATGGGAAGTATGTACTGAGAGGGGAGGGGTGAATCAGTACCTCTAAAAATTTTGTATCCCTTTTATCAATTAACCTTTGTAATCAATTGTGTATCCATTCAATCTGATTTAAACTATCTTGATGTGAGTTATATCAATTCATAACATTAACATTCATAGAAACATTCATGAAAGTAAATTGACACATAAGACAAGATATGATATCGATGAAAACTCCTGTTAGGAAGTAAAAACTACGGTGGGGATGGCACCCACAAAATCTTCACCATCTACAGATTGGAAGGGGTCGGTTAAGGCTTACAATTTGATCACTTCTGATGATCTACCCTATTAGGAGTATCAGTGGAGACATGTTAAAGTCTACTCTATTAAGATCTTTAGCTACACTGTTGATTGTGCACTTGGTTAAGAGATTTGTTGTTGGACTGTTAAATCCACCTTCCTTGAAAGGATTTTTACACTTTTCTCCACTTGTTAGAATGATAGAAAATTACAAATTGACCTGGTAAATGCAATCTCCTATTGCTGATACAGATCCAGTTTAGTTTACATAAAAATATTATCACCTAATTGTGATTGAATAATACCTTTGATTATCAGTATGCTCTGTTCTTGGTTCTTGCAAACCAATTTCACCTTTTGTTGTTCTTGTTCTTGAAACTCTCAATCTGATCCATAGATGTGCTCATCAGATTCATTCACATTCTCCTCTCTCTTTACATCATCTATTCATCCATAATAATGAATGATTGCATCATCTATTTATATATGGATTGACTTCATTGAGTTTTGATAAAAACAATGTTAACTCTAAGATCAGGTTTTCAACTTATACCTAGATCTCCTAGCCTATGTGTTTTAAATCAGTTAGACTAATTAAAGAACTTACATTCATGTATCTTGTCCCTAGAGAAATGGAATTAAAATAATTAAATATCCTATAAATAGAATCACTTTCTTTATCTGACGTGGAAGTCATATCCACTTTTTGCGAGATGCAACTGACTTTCGGTTATGTCTGTCGGTCATGCTTTACTATCCTTCAGTTTTGTTTTGTCGGTTTCTCTTTAACAGTCTTGTCGGTTTGCACTGTATCTTGCATATCGAGTTCCTCTGTCGGGTTCCACTTTATCTTTTTTCTTTGTGATTTCAGTTTACACACTAAGATGTGTTGTCGGTTCTCTTTACACTTTGTCATCTTCGGTGATCTCTTAATATCTGATCTTCGGTTTGCTCATGTCCTATCTTTTGGTGTATGCTTACCGAAAGTGTAGTTTGCATACTAATGGAAAATTAATGTCATCAATCTCCCCCTATGTATATGCCAGTATAACTGTACATATGATGTCTTTCCTTATACATATCATTTTCCCATATGAATATACATATACACATCTACCATTTTCCCATCTGAATGAATGAATGAATACATGTCATTTTCTCTTTTTGTATTTTGTACTCATATGATTTTCCCCATTTTTTGATATTAAGGGCAAAAGTCTTTACCTTGGAGCTTATCAAAAATGTGGGAGTGTGAAGATTTCATGTCTTCCATCATTTTCTCCCATTTTTCCTTGAGGTTCTCCAGAGCCATGTGCTCAAGTGTAATCTTGGAGTGCATGTCGTTGATGTTGTCTGCTACAGACATCTCAGGGGTTGCTATTAGTTTCCTTGCTAAACTGATATGTTTTTGGAGCAGTGTAAGGTTTGGTAGAAGTTGAGCTTGGAGCTTGGTTACTTCTTCCCTAAAATGTGTTTCTTCCTCCCATAGCTCTTGCCTTAACCTTTTTATCTCAATTATCTTCTCATAATGCAGTTTGACTGCATTGTATCCATCGGTGTTTAAGCTTTGTGCACTATTTGCTAGATCTGTATACAACTTTGCAATGTTTTCACTATTCTCTTTAGTGAACTTGTCTATTGTGCTCAATGTTTAAATTAAGGCTATAGCTTCATATATGATTGGATCCAATTTAGATATGAATTCTAATAGCTTTACCTTATTTACCGCCACTTCTTGGCTAATATTCTCAATGAGCTTCTCTTGGTACTTCATCTTGGCTCTTTCCTCTATTGCCTTCTCAGCATCAATGTTCTGAGTTGTGATTGTGTCGGTGAGGATAGCTAATTGATCTAGTATTGGCTTGTTCTGATCAATGTCAACATTATCACAATTTGATGTAGTATGTCTTGTTTTGTCTCCAATACCATGGAGTCCCTGTGTTGTTTCTTCAGCTTCTCTTGCAATGCTTTCCTTTGGCATATCTCTCCATATTCCTGTAAGGCTTCAAAGTCAAGTGTAGATGGGTCACACTTTGGTATTTCTATAAGTTCATCCAATGTGACCTCTAACTTGTTCTTCTTTGTTTTCTTCTTCTTCTTATGTGACTCAGTAGAATGTAAAACCATTGCCAATTTCTTAGTCTTCTCTGTTGTGCTCGATGAAGTGACCTGTTGTGCTTCTTTGTGTTGTTTGGCATCAGATTCATCTTTTCAGGTGTTTGCAGATGTCTCCACATTCACCTTAACATCATCAGTAGCATGCTTGTTGATTTCCTAAGGAGTACCATCTTTAGGTTTGTCTCCTTCGTTGGTGTCCTTTGCTTCATCAGTCTTGGTTTCTGCATTCTTGTCTTGTGAATCTGCATCCTTTTCTTTATCTCCTCAAGTAAGCTTATCAGTGTCAATTACATCTTGAGTATCTCTGATGTCTTTCTAACCATCGGTGTTATCCTTGTTTTCTTCTTCCCCTGTATCCTTGGGAGTATCCTTTTCAGGTGACTTGCTTGTTTCTTGCAGGATATTGATAGCTTGTATCAATATAGGCATTTTGCTTGGAATATTCACTTGTGTAGTGTCAACTGTTGTGCCCTGCTCTTCATTTGTGTCCTTTACAACAGTGACATCTTCATCCTTATTCACTTCCTCTTTTGGGTCATTATTAATGTCAATGACATTAGTATCCACAATGTTGTCATTTATGGTGTCTTCCCATGTTTCATCTGTGACATATACATTCTTTTTGTCGGTTGTATCATCTTCTTCTTTGTCTAACTCAATAGATGTTTCATCTTGAGTTGCCTTGTCAACATCTTTTTGTTGAATGTCTTTGTCAGGGCTTACCTCCTCAGAAGATCTATTCATTATCTTGCACCATTTCTTGTGGTTGTCCTGCTCAAGCTCTATAAGTTTTCCTTCAGAAATTTGTATGCTCTCAGCTTTGGTGAGAACTCCTTTTCGTGATTCTCCATCATTTCATCTATTTTAACCTTCTTTGATTCAGGTGGCATTAGAGAAACAAGTACTCATTCCCTTATCTCTTTTTCATTTTTCAAAGCAAAATTCCACCTGGAGTATAGTCTATCCAATAGTTCTCTTGGTACAAAATTGTCTTCAAATTATATTGGTAGATATTTGAAGTTATACATTTTAGCTATGATGTCGTACTCAATTTTATTCTGATCTTATGGATTTAGTTTCAGCCATCTTCTAATGTTTGAATCTGTAATGGATCCATAATTTGCAATATATACACAAATGTCATCAATAGAGTCAGGTTCTTTTACCTTGACACTTTCTACTTCAACAGCTTCATCCTACTTCATGTCTTCTATATCCTCTCGAGTTCTTATGAATTTCCTTCCTTTCTTGTTTTTACCTCTCTTCAGTGTGGGATATTTCCTCTTTTAAGTCCTGACCTTTCCTTTCTTTAGAGATGAAGGAGTAGAATATTTTGATGTTTGGCTTGTTTTCCTAGAAGCAGCTGTTGTCCTTGGCTTTTTAGTTGGTGGAGGAGGTGGTGAATCTGACTCTGTTTCCTTGAATTCATCCTTTTCTTCATCTTTACTGACAGATAACTATTCTTTGATTTCTTCCTCCTGTTCAACTTCTTCATTCTACTCAGCTTCTTCCTTGGTTGTTGATATTATCTTCTTCAGATTCTTCACTATTTTTTCTTTCTTCCTTACAATTTTCTTAACAACTAGGCTAGATTTTATTCTTGTCTTGGCCTCTTCATATGTTCCAAATTTTGGTTGTTTCTTTTCCAATGGTTCATTGATCAAGGAATCAATTGCCTTAGTTGCAAGATCAATGTTGATCTCATACTCTAACGGTTCTAACCATGATGTCCTTATTATAGCAGGCTTAATTTATGTATTGTCAGTATCAACCATGAAGCATATCTCATCCTTATATTTTCAATGAGTTTCTCGGGTATTCTTACCCTCTTTTGCATTCGGTCTTTGAATACATTGAAGTAATCATCCATGACTGTCTCAAAGTTATCTCCTAGTGTAGCTATGTGCTCACTGATTTGTATGGTGACCGGTTTGGTGTTGTCCCATTTAAAATCTCCTACCGATGGGAATGCTTCTTGAAAATAAAAGAAGATACATTATTAATGAGCCAAACTTACAGGTGTTTGACTTTGCATTCCTGATAGTCCTTAGATTGTCCTTAAATTGATTTAGGAGTAGTTCAGATAAGTCCAATTGTGTTCCCTTCTTTAGAATTTTGAACGTTGTGTCCACTGCACCTGATGCTATGTATTTCAATCTGCTTGCCTGGAAGAATTTATAGCCTAGAAAACATGCATCAAACTTGATTTCATCATCAGTTATTATTTTAACTTTTAGTCCTCTGCCATCTCATTTGGCTCCTATCATTTTCTCATTCTCAGCCTTTGGTGAATGTTTTAGTGCATTAACTTTATCGGTTATGGGGTAATCGGTGACCGCATGAATGACATCTTGGGTTATTACCTTCAGTTCATCAAGCCATAGCTTGTTGTTATGCATTCAGCTTAGCACTAACTGAATCCATTTGGTTTTGAAAACCTTTGGGAACATTAGGGCATTGGTGAGCCCTTTTACTTCAATATGTTTGTGCTCATCCCTAAGTGTTCCATCTATTAGGAATAGTCCCAAGAGATAACTGAGAGGGGGGGTGAATTAGTTATCTACAAGATTCAATTCTTTTTCCAATTAAGTACAGAATTACTTTAAACATAAACTCAACAAGATAACACAGAAATGAACAACACAATTTTGGTAACGGGGAAAACCAAATTAGGTAAAAAATCTAGTGGGAATTAGCACCCACAAATAATTGTACTAGTTTATATTGATCCTTGTTAGAATATCTTGCAACCCTATTAGGAGTTTATCTTTACAATGCAATAAGTATAGAGACATGGTCAAAGGTCAGACTTTGTTAGGAGTCTTTTATAAATAACCCTGTTAAGGGTGAGGACTCATTGTCCAAGAGCTCGCTGCTCAAATGGTGAAGGCTGCAACCTTCTGAATGGAAGATATACACTATATCTAAAAATGAGCTGTTTGTGTAGACCTATTGTCTTGATCAGTTCCATTGAATTGTAATCTTCTTCTGATTCTTCACATAGATCTTCAATTGATGATGATGTAGACCTACTGTCTAACTTTCTACACTGTTCTGTCTTTTTCTTTTTTTCTTCATTCACACTTTGCAATCACAATTGAACTGCTATAAGTATCTTCCACAAGGATAAGATCATGATGGTTGAAGGAAAAACTTGATTAACTTCCTTGTCGGCTTTACTAAGCACGCAATCAAATTTAGGACCACGCAACTCAAAATGAATAGACACATCACTTCACATAGTCGGCTCTACCAAATTAACTCAAACATCATGCTTGTGTTAAAACACATTTAGCACCTTTAGATAATCATCATTAACTCTTAACTAAACATGAGTACAAACACACATATCCCAAAGATAGGTGCAACTCAAGAAACAATGTAAATACGTCGGCTCTTAATAGATAATCTCCAAAAACTGTAACTTCCAAAACAAATTAACATAACTCAACTGAAACTACATATCTGAATCTGTGTGTATGAAGATTACATCCAGAACATGTCTACAACATAGATGTAAATGCGCAAGGCTCCAGAATATATGTACTGATAATTGCTCATAGGACACTACTTTATATTATATGTTGTCATCAATGACAATTATACAATCATCTATTTTCATAGAAGCAAATCTCCAACAATATCCCCTTTGACATTGATGGCAACATATGATATGGAAAACACCATCAACCCAAAGTATCTTCTTTTTACAATCTTCTCAATATCCTCATCAAAAGATCCTCTTAACTGTTGCATCTCTTATTACTGTATTTTTCATTACTATATACTCCCCCAAAGTATATGCTCCCCCTAACTATATACTCCCCCTTTGACATCAATGGAAAAGGGTGCCTAAAACAAATAAGCATAGGTAGTACTCCAGAAGTAGAGTAGTCAACCACTCATCAGTCACAAAGGACTAATGTTTTTGCTGCAAGTTCTAATCAGACTCGAGAAAGGGAATTAATCCCAGCTTCTCCCTGAGATACTCAAAAGTATCTTTTGATAAAAGATTTGTAAAAATGTCTGCTAACTATTCTTTAGTTCTCACATAATCCAACTTTACTTGTTTGTCTGCAAATTTTTCTCTTAGAAAATGATATTTGATCTCAATGTGTTTTTTCTTTGTGTGCATCATGGGGTTCTTTGACATATTGATAGTGCTAGTGTTATCACAGTGAATAAAAATAGGATAATCAATCTGAATACCAAAGTCTTTAATCATTTCTTTGATCCAAACCATTGTTGAACAATTCAATGCTGCTGTAACATACTCAGCTTCTGCTATCGACTGAGAGATACAATTCTGCTTCTTTCTTGTCCAACTAACCAACCCGTCTCCAAGAAATACTGCTCCTCCTGAGGTACTCTTCCTGTCATCAACAAAACCTTCCCAATCTGCATCTGTATACACATGAAGTTGTATATTCTCTGAGTTAGGATACCATAAACCATAGTCTATAGTCCCCTTTAATTATTTGAATATCCTTTTTATTTCCATTAGGTGATTTTGTTTAGGTTCAGCTGCAAATCTTCCAACAATGCCAACTACATTAGAAATATCTGGTCTAGATTGAGTAAGATATATGAGTTTTCCAATCATAGACTTGTATAGTGTCTTGTCAACTTCTATAGAATCATCATCCTTAGAAATCTTGCATCCTATTATCATGGGGGTGCTTACTGGTTTGCAGTCTTCCATTTTGAAAGTCTTCAATATCTCCTTCACATACTTAGACTGATTTATGAATATACCTTTGTCTATTTGTTTTAAATTCAATCCCACAAAATATTTGATAGGTCCAATCATGCTCATTTCAAACTCACTTTCTATCTCTTTGGTTAATTCTGCACTAAGTTTTTCATTACCTCCAAAGATAATGTCATTAACAAAGATAGCAACAAGTAGTAGTCCATCATGTGTCTCTCTCATGAATAAGTTGCAATCTATTGCTCCCTTTTTGAATCCAATCTTGGTTAAGTAACCATCAAGTCTCTCATACCAATCTCTTGGGGTCTTTTTAAGTCCATAAAGGGATTTCTTTAATCTGCATACCATGTCTGGTTTGTCTGATAATTTGAATCCTTCGGGCTTTTCTATGTAAACTTCTTCCTTCAAGTCACCATTCAGAAAGAATGACTTGACATCCATCTGATATACTTTGAAGTTCTTGAATTTTGCATAGGCCAAAAACAACTTGATAGCTTCCAGTTTGCTCACAGGGGAAAATTTATTAGTGTGGTCTATTCCTTCTCTCTGTGCATATGCTTTACATACCAATCTTTCTTTGTTTCTTACTACTATACCTTCTTCATTCATCTTATTTATGAATATCCACTTTGTACCAATTACATTTTTGTCACAAGGTATAGGGACTAGTTCCCATGTATCATTTTTGATTATGTGATCTAATTCTTCTTTCATAGCTTTCTACCAATCTGAATCATTAGATGCATCTTCAACACTTAAAGGTTTAATTTGTGAAAGTAAACATACCTCTTCATCAACTGTTAAACCTTTGGCTTTAGATCTTGTCAAAACTCTACTGCTCTGATCTCCAATGATATCTTCCTTTGAATGGTATCTAGTTGTGAATTTTGGAACTTTAGGTGTGACATCTTCATCTATAATCTGTGATTCATCTTTTCTTGTTTCAAGTTCATTACATGATACATCAATACAATCAAACATTTCTTCAATAATTGTTTCTTTACTACTAGGCATGGGTTCATCTTCAATCATAGGTGCACAATCATAGTATCTTTCTTGAATCATGAACTTCTCATCAATCTTCAGATGTGTACTTTCAATTATCTTCTTCAATCTCAAGTTAAAAAATCTATATGCTTTTCTTTTAGTAGAGTAACCAAGGAAAATACCTTCATCACTTCTAGCATCAAACTTACCAACACCATCATCTCTCTTGATGTAGTACTTGCGTCCAAAGATTCTGAAGTATTTTATTGTAGGTACATTACCAAACCAAAGTTCATAAGGTGTCTTATCTGCGCTTGGCCTTAGTTGTATTTTGTTGATAGTATATACTATTGTATTGACTGCATCTCTCCAATAGGTGTGTGCAACTTTTCCTTCTATCATGATAGTGCGCGCTATGTCAAGTATGATATTATTTCTTCTTTCTACAATCTCATTTTGTTGAGGGATTCTAGGAGCACTCAACTGTCTTTTGATTCCATGTTCTTCACAATACTCATAAAACTAGTCAGAGGTGAATTCTCCTCCTCTATCTGATCTTAGACACTTTAGTTTTAATCTAGACTCATTTTCACCTTTAGCTTTGAATATCTTTAACTTCTCAAAAGCTTTTGACTTATCCTTTAAGAATGCAACCCACATCATCCTTGAAAAAATCATCAACAAAAAAAATAAAATACCTTTCTCCGTAGTATGATCTTGTTTGAGTAGGGCCACATAGGTCTGTATGCACTAGATCCAATTTGTTTTCGACTGATTTTTGCTTGCTTCTGAATGAGCTCCTTACATGCTTTCCCATCACACATTCTCTACACATAGTATCAACTGGTCTTGCAATACTAGGAATATCTCTTACTTCCTTTACATTTCTTATCTTTACTATGTTGTCAAAATTGGTGTGACAAAGTATTTTGTGCCATAGCCAATTGTCATCTACTTTTGCAACGAAACAACTTACTTCTGAATTGAGCTTAAAGACATTGCCTTTAGTCTTATAGCCTGATGCAATCATATCTCCTTGTTTGTTATTAATGATGTGTTGCCCCACATTTTGTCCACATACATTTAGACAAAATTGGATGTTCTATGTGTAGTAATGGTCATGAAAGCTTCATGTGATTCCAGATTCTAAGTCTAGCTATCCCCTTAGGATAGGATACCTTTACCAGATTTCCCCGATTTGACTTCTCTTTTGTAAGCCGGAGGGAATCTGCATTTGAGATCATGTTTTCTTTGGGTAGCTTAAGTTCCCAATCCGGTAAAGGCCATGCTTTGAATATTTCTAACATCATTTTTACATGCAATTGAAGTATTTAGCCATAACTCTTCATTTTGCAGCATTGGCGGAAAATTGGGTTCAGGCTTCTCCACCGGCAAAAAAGCATCAACAAGGTGCATTTTTCGCCGATGACTACTAAGTGATGTCTCAGCAGGAAATGTGGTTCTAAAATGGATCCCTTAGGCTTAGAAGGACTGTTGTGTCAGAACTACACCTCTACAAGCCAAGAGGAATGATTAAATAGAAAGAAATCTAAGAGATAAGTCTGCTGGCGGAAAAGCGGAAAATGGCTTCTCCACTACTCCAACAGGCGGGTTTTGACCCATGGAGTATGTTTTTTGCCAAGCCATTAAAATGAATGGATTTTGAGGAGGAATCTATCTCATAAAGAATCCAAGATATAAAGAAGGCCGATTAAATCAACAAATGTCATTTTCGCACCCCAATGGGCCAAATATCTCCTTTGGCATATTTTCGAACAGAGAGCACTCCAAAAAGCATTACTCCACCCAAAGGAGAAGTGGAAAAGTAATTTTCCACTACCTCAGGAAAGTTACCGTTGTGGTTACTAAAGTGAAAAGACATTTCTTAAACAGCCCGTAAGAGCAAGGTAATTAATTCAAATAAAGTTGTTTTACTTCATAACGGATTATTTCATTAATGTTGAGGTCTTTTCATTTGTATGGCATGGAAAGTCAGCAATTAAACGGTAAGATTTCAAAAGTTATAAGATTAGTTGGAGGTTGCCACCAGGAGCTACCATTTGTTCAACAAATTGTTTGAATTCGAAGCCTTTGATACTAGTTTTTCTTTACCCCTGCATTCTTCAAAAGATATTCTTCATTCCCAAATCAAATCATTTGAAGTATGGCTTCCAGATTTGTGGGATTTGATGAAATGAATGGAATTACCTCTGAATGGCATAAGATCTTGGATACGTCTCTAAAGTTATTTGATATGCATAAATTTTAGAGCAGACTAGATGCATCCCATCACTGAGAAAGTGAAGGAAAGTGGACTAGTTGAAGCCGCTGGTTTTCCCGTGGTTGTTCAAGCCCTAGAATTGATCTGGGAATGCATAGCTTGATACAAACCAGATACCAAGAAAATCCTCTTTCCCAATGATATGGTGTTAATATCTAGTGATACAGAATTGGTCCAGAACTCGCTTCGCATCCTAGAGCAAGCTGAGTATTCAGAAATGACATACAGTCAGGCGGTGACTGAGTATATCGCCAAAAAGCCAATTTGGAAGAAGGAGATATTGAAAGCATGGTTTAAAGAGCCCAGGAGCGTCAAAGGGAAGCTGTCAAAGACACTATATGGCACTAATCTGAAGTTAGAGATCATAAAAATTCTGGTGCTACTCCACAGAATCAGAGGTGAGAGTGAGGAACTCAATTTTGTTGACCATCACTTCTTCCTGGTTCAAGTAATCTGTTCCCAACATCACTTCATTTACTGGGCCCTTATGGTAAGTGAGAACCTCTCAGAGGCCCTAGATAGAGCTAAGCGCTAGAATGAATTTTATGTCTTCAGTCCTTTTATATATTCTGACTACAATCCAAATTTGTCTTGGGCTTCCTAGATTAGATAAATTTCCTGATGATGTTAAGAGTTACTATTTTTTCCTCTCTTTGCAATTGCACAACAGTTATGTTGAATATCTTTGGGTTAATGATGTGTTTACAATGAGATTGTGTAGGGAGCTACAAGGTTGTCCAGAAAGGAGATTCTCTCCCAAAGCCATGGCTTTTATCATTCAATTTGGATGCTATTTTATTCTATTCAGAGATTTCTCATACCTTCGTCTTGCAGGTTTTGACAAATTCCCTTTGAAGCTGCCTAGATATCCTACGGATATGATCATGCTGGTGGAGGTGATGAATCAAGAACTTCAATTAAATTTGATCTGTGTCGATGCCAGGAAGAAAGGCTATGACTTCCCCATGACTATCAAAGCCTACAGTTGTGTGTCCCAGTCTAAGGCGATGAACGTTCTAAAGGCATTCTCCAAGAGGTTTTCATTGGAAACCTATGATGTTCCGAGGCCACAATATGATCCAATTAATTACGCTCATGATTACCTACAAATAAGCCAAGCTATCCACCATGTAAATGACATTGAAGACTACTAGGCCAATTGTAGAGATGATCTGGAGAGCAGAGATAGATTTTATGCCAGATTAACCATTGAACAAATCAAAAAGTTCAAGGTCAATCTTGCAGTTGAGGGGCTAGTAGATGATGGCCAACACATGTATGATAATACCTATCTTGAGAAGATAAAACCCCTCTCCATCAGTTCTAATCCCATGCTAGATCAAGCTATCGGTGACTTGCAGAATCTAATGAGTGGTATTTATAAAAGGACAGAACAGTGGGTTGAATGCACGAAAGGAAGAAGGAAGAGGTCAGAAAGGAAGCCTCCTACTCAAAGGACCACAGCAAAGGATACTTCCAACATTGCAACAAATTCTTCATTGGTACTCCCAACTATGACCAAGAGTTTGTCTCAACCAGTTGGGGGAGGCGATGAACCTCCAGAAAAAGAAGTTCAACCAAAGAAGACTTGTAGAGGATGTCCGCTCCCAAATATTGGAATAGCAGAGGAACCCACCAAAGGTGTGGAACTAGAGTAGCTAGCTAAAGCAGTCACTGTAGATGTACCAATTGGAACTTCAACCCAAGATTCTCCAAGGTGAGGATCCCCTTTCATAGTAGAAGTGGGTGAAGATACTCCTTCAACTACAGAATCAGAAGAAGAGGCTAGGAAAAAGAAGGTTTCTTCAGTAGCCAAATTGGTGTCCTCTTCTCCTACCTCAGTAAATCCATTTGCTTCAAGTCCAAACTCTACTCCTCCAGTCATTAGGAAACTTTTTATAGAGGATTTGGTCTCTACCACTAAGGTCACCAGTGCTAAATCATGGATAGAGAACACTCTAGAGCACAAAAGAAAGAGATTGGAAGAAGGGGCTCCCAGCAAAGATACTCTAGCTCGAGCCATGCAACCTGGCACTGCTGCAGTAAAGACTAAGAAAGTGAAGACATTGTCCACATTGGGTAGAGACCCAGAGATTAGGCATTTCACTACGGAGGTAGAAAAGCCCATGAAGGAGGGTCATTTTGAAGATTTAGCCCCTTTGGATTTCAAGCTACACTCATTTGATATGGGCTTAGCCCAACATGATACCAAAGTGGATTGGTGGAAATCCACTAATGTAGTAATTGAAGAAGAGCTAGAAGAACTTAAAATGCCAAAGGTACAACTTAAGGTTGAAGTCAGTGAGTTGACTAATTTCATCCAGCAATTGGTTACTCCAATTGCTAGTATCCCTAGTACTCAGACCACATTTGATCCCAATGCCATGGAGAATCAAGCCATAATAGCCAAGTTGTAGGAGGATAGGCACTTTGCACAGATCGACAAGGGATGGGTTGAGAGGCTCAAATCTAAGGGATTGGCAGTTGTCGAGTAGTTGGGTAATGCTCTCTTGAGATTGGAGATGGAAAGGAACAACATTGAGAAGAATTTGCAAACTCTCGCATTTGAGAGAGTGAAGTGTCAGGAGTGCATAGTGAGGCTCCATGTAGAAGTTAAGATGAAGACCAAAGAGGCATTGAAAGCCAAGATTCTAAAAAAGGGAGATGAACCTCTAATCGAGTGGCTTCAAAGTCTAGAGTTCAAAATCGAGATGATCATCTAGGCCGAGACGGGGTTGCAGCAAGTAGATGTTAAGGTCAAGGAAGAACATAACAAAGACTTTAAGATTCTTCAAGTTTTGCACACAAAATCACAAACAAGTGGGAAAGGAAAAGAAATGATAGGATTGGCCAATATGTAGAAATCATTTTCTGATTATGTGGACAAGCTATTAGAGAAATCTTCCACCCATTTGGACAAAGTGCCAGAACTCCAGCAGTTGAATGGATGTATTTATAAAGCCATGGAATAATTGAAGGACCAGACTAATGCAATTAAGATTCTGGCTAAGGAGCATTCCAGATGGCTCATCCGATACACCAATGTCCATGTCAATAGAAATGAGGAGCTCATTAGAGTTATCACAGCTGTCACTGCCTATAGGGCTAAATTAGGCAAAGGGAATGAAATTGAAGCTTGAATAGATTCTCTCTTTGTACCAAATTTTGATTGATGTTGTAACAGATAAAGATTTGGTTATCATTTTTGGTTGGGGAAGTTGAACCGTTTCGGTTACCCCCTTTTTATAATGGCCCAATCTGGGACTCTATATGTATTATTTCCAAAATCAATACAAAGGTTGACAAAATTTTGGTGTGAAAGATAGCTTTTTTGCTGAGTCAATTGTGTGTGTCTGAATACCATTTCTTTAACTGTTCCATTGCATTTCATTTGTCTTTCTATTAAATTTGAATATTTCTTTGAAGTCAAATTTGTAATCTGTATTTGAACAATATTTCTATGTTATGATTTGATACAGTTAATTTGGGGGAAGATCTGTTGTTATCCTGAGTTGGGAAACGTTTCTGTGATATAGATTGATTCATTAGCATTTCATCATTAATCTTTAGTCTTTCATCTACATTTTTAGTAGAAGTTCATGCATTACCAGTTTTGAGAGTTAATCTGATTAATGAAATCTCAGAGTTGGTTAGATTTAAAGTTGAATCCACCCCGCGAAAGCTATTTCTCGTTTGGGTTTAGCTTGGTTTACCTCTTCTGTTCTTGGGTCAAGAACATATCCCTGTTAGATTAGGAAAGATCAAAATTCACTGAAAATCATTCATATAAGGAATTTGCACCTTTAAATTTAGAGGGCAATTTGTTTATGGTTACAATTTCCCAACTGTTGTATTTGATTGCTTCTTCATATTTGGGCGTTTTAGAGTTATAACAAAGAAGAACAGTTTGTTTACCAACAAATTTTTGGTGACTCTACTGGGGAGACAAACACTCGCTACTGTTATGCCCTGCATCCCCGTCCCTACATTTTGTGTGCAAAATGTTGGGTCCCCTTTTTCGCTTTGCTTTTTGCTGCGGCTTTGCCTTGTCTTTCTTTTCTTCTTGCTTTCTTTCTCCGAAGTTTTTCTCCTTGGTGTGTGTTGTTTTCTTGTTTTGTTTGTTTCTCTCTGGGATCCCAGATCCCGGAGGTTGCCTTTTGGTTGGAAGCTTGATTCCGGACTCTGGGATTCTTTGTGATGATGTTCCTAAGGTTTAGGAACATCCTCGTAAGGAATCCCCGGGCCCGGAGTCCGGAGGTTTGGCCTAACCTGAAATCTCCGTAGGGAGGAGGATTACTTTTTACTGCGGGTATAAATAGACTCACCTGTCATTTTCACACTTACCGTGATTAAAATCTTTGAGCACTTAGAGCAAAATAGAGCGATTTTCAAAGTGATTAGCAGAGCAGTTAGAGAGAGATTTGTGATAATCATAGCTTAACACCTTCTACTGTTCTCAGACGTACGCTAGTGCTCCGTGGTGGTGATCTCGATGGCTTGGCAATTTGAAGTTGTTGCAGAGTTCTCCTGGTAATCTTTCCCTTCCTCCGCCTTCCGTGTTTTCAGGTTGGTTTCTCTGCTTCCCTCCTCGTCGCTTTGCTTTCATTTCTGGTTCTTTGGGTTTGCTTGCTTCGTTTCGTTTGCTTTGTTTCTCTGTTGTTTTTCTTTGGTCTTCTGGGTTTGCCGCTTGCTGGTGGCTCGACTCTGCCAGAAGGTTGTCCACCTTCTGTGCAAATGTAGATAGTTTGTAAATCGTATGTAAATAGCCTGTGGATAGCATGTGCATAATGTAGATATCGTATATAGTTGTTTCTGTCGTGTCTGGTTGTCCTGCGGAGTCGTTCGCTTGTATATTCAGGTATATATGTATATTTCTGTAGGTAGCCCTTGTATATCTCCCTCCTTTTCATGTATATACCCCTTGACTCTCTGTATATCCTTTCGGGTGGCTCGACAAGCTGGTCGAGTTGCCCTTGCTGCTGGTTTTTTGCCTCCAAGCTTGCTTCGAGGCAGGAAACCACCTGTTTGAAACTCGAATCTTGGCCGGTTTCAAACAGGTGGTTTTCTCTCTCCTCCATCAAGGCTGTCAGAGCCTCATTTATTTCCCATGCGTGCAATTACTTCTGGCCAAGTGGCTTTCCCTTTTCGCGCATTCGAACAGTTGGCTCTGCCGCCAGTGCCATCACATCTATTCAATGCTAGCGCACGTGGCGTCCATGTGGACTTGCTTCCACATTCCTCTTTGCTAACGGTCATTTCTCCAGGCCACGGACCTCTTTCCGCTAATTCATCCTATGTCTTTGTCAAATGTGATAAAACTTCCTTGGCCCGGAGATACAGTGAAAATACTAAGTTTATGCTTTGCTTTTCAGATACTTATGCGAAAAACTAACTTTTCAGGAAAAGCAAACGGCGCGATGGTAAGATCTCTGGACCCCGGAGTTATTGTTTTATTTTGATAAATATGTTCTGACGGTAGCTTTGTCTTGCAGGTCCGGACTTCACTTTACAATCATGTCTGAAGCATCCGCCTCATCTCCTCCCGAAAGTCCGGAGTTGCCATCCAAAACTGAGACCAGGGCAGTGGCAAAGTCTAAAATAGAGAAGGCCCTGGCAAAGCTGCCCCTCACCATGAAGTATATGCAGGGTGAGGAGATTGTGGGCTCAAAGGTTGAGTCCCAGGTAAAATTGATGACTGACCCCAGTGTCGGGACTTGGGCAGAAATGCAGGCCCTGGTAAAGATAATGCATATCCAGTGACAGGCTGGAGACAAAATTACAACCAACATCGGGGGTTCCAAAATTCTCCGGGCAGCTTGTTTCCCATGCTCCATGTAGTCTCCAGAGCTTGTTCTCACCCTGGCTGCCAACTATAACTCTTCCGTCTGGGCCTTCATGCTTGCAGCTGCAGAACCTACGGGGTTCCCCACTCCACTGGTGTCCCTTGACCCAGTTACTTTCCAAGCAGGCCTGGGGATCCCGCAATTTGATAGGGCCACGGTGGTCACAAGGACCGATGC
>MU228500.1:1085828-1101098 GCA_018584345.1 Thuja plicata
ATGAGTTGAAGTAACCAGCTATCCCCCTCGAAAACAGTCACCTCTCCCAACCGAGCCCCGCACCGTCGTGACCCGACACCCAGGTGCTTGAAGGCCCAGAGGATTTATTTCCCCCGGACAACCTTTGTAGGTGGAGTTGGCCGATTTCTCCAGACTCTGGAGCCCGGTGACAACTTATGACTGTTGGCGAACCCGGTCAGCAAAACCCTGTCAACAGCTACACTAGAAGCATATCATGGAGAAAGATGGTGCTTCCCCATGAAAACATAATTCTCATGCTCCAACCGAATCTCAGATTCTAAGATGATCAAGAAGATCTTATTTCCTCACTAAATACTTTTGTTTGGAGATACAGAAGAAGCACCGAACATTATAGAAATGCCAGTCAAGTGCTAGAGAAAGAAGAAGCTAGAGAAGATGCACTTGAAGGAGCCATCCAGAGGAGAAATCTAAGAAGGGCACAACCCCAAGTAGAGAATCAAGCTAGGCCACAAAATTAGTTGAAAACCTAGAGCCTAAAAGGTTTCTTAGGAGTACAAGGAAAGAAGGTAGCACAGACCCAGTCTTTGAGAGACTCACAGATATCAACTTTTCTCTTTTAGAAGTACCTTGCCAAGGAAACAAAACCACAAGGAGCCAGAGTATACCTTCTTCACCTCCTAAACAAAGTACTCAATTGTTCACCACTTTCCAAGTGTTAACTTTACACGAAGTAGTTGCCCCTCCTATTATTAACCTAACACCCTATCTACCCCAAGTAGCTATGGCACTTCCTTGGGCTGCCATAGTTGGACCTCTGCAATTAGCAGCATATAATCCTCTTCCTTCAGGATCTAAAAAGAACTTTCCCAAATTTTCTACAGACGGGAAAGTATCCACAGATGAGCACATTTCGTCATTCTTTGCTTCAGTCAATATCCTAGCAGTACAAGATGAGGATGTGGCCGTTAGATTATTTGTTGAGACCCTTTTTGAGGGTGTTGTCAATTGGTTTCACCACTTACCTAATTATTCTATCATAGATTGGGCTTCCATGAGGACTGCCTTTGAAAGAAGGTTTAAAACTATCGAAGATGAGCATGCCCTATTGACGCAATTAACTTCTATCAAGAAAGAACCTTCTATCAGTATGAGGGATTTTATAGCTAAATTCAATAAGCTTGTAAATTGTATCCCAGCGGCTGACAGGCCAACAATGGGAAATTTGAAAACATTCTTCATAAGTTTTATGCCACCGGACATCAATTATGATCTAAGAAGGGTGAGCCTTGCAGATTTGGATGCTACATAGAGAACTGATGTAAAACTTGAAGACCACATGGTCTCATCTGGGAAATGGAAAAGAGAGATACAGTATAGGGCCAGTAGTAGTAATACTATGTCATCATAGGAGATGATTCAAAAATTGTCTAATGAATTATTTTCCTTCAAGAGGCAGCTTCCCAGATTTAATAATCCTTACCAGTGAAACTTTCAGGAGCAGCCTGGGAGAAAAAATGAGGGGAGGAATGTTGATGGAAAGGCATTATAGTGACTGCTCCACCACAGAGGCTAGCTATAGAAGCTCCTCCTAAAAGAGGAAACATGTGTGTCTTTCACCTAACCACAGATCATGATGGAGAGAGCTGCCCCCATGTAGCTCATGCTTGGAAAATGCATCAGACTGATGAGTGGAATGCTGGGGTGTCTGGAGCTAAACCAGATTCATACTCGCATGGTGACTCTAAAAACTTATATTTAGAGTATGAATCAGATTCAGAGCAAGAAGAAACATGTTACGCTACTATAGATGAGACCTCTTATACAGTTTTGACCCGGAGCCAGAAAGATAAAAGCCCTGATTCAACGCCTCCACTTAAAAATAACAAGGTATCTACCTCCTATTCTAAGGAGACCAATCAAGGAGTGAGAATTTGGCAACCAGGTAAGGAGCAAAGATCTTTTGATATTATTCAATTCTATAGGGATTCCTGAATTCAAATTTCCTCTATAGATTATCTTAAGTCTAATCCCATAGAACTGCAAAAGCTAATAGATTAATATAAAGAAAGGAACCTAGAGTTAAACCAAAATGTCATGACTACCATAGAAAATGAGTTTATATTTGCAAAACCAAATAAGCAAGGGGAACCTTCTATTTTGGCTACTTTCCTAGGCCAAAATCCTGACCCGTTCTATGTGTCGTTCTATATCAATGGTTGCAAGTTAAGCAATTGCATAATAGATTCTGGAGCCTCAGACAATGTCATGCCATCAACCATAGCTAAAGCTCTAGTAATTACCCTCACTAAAGCCCATGGTAGATGCTACTCTATGGATTCCAAGAAAGTACCCCTGGTTGGCCAGATTAAAGATGCTCAAGTGGCCCTAGCAGCACACCCCGAGAAGAAAATGTTTCTAACAATCCTTGTCGCTGATATACCCGCTAGTTATGGTTTACTGTAGAGAAGGAGTTTTTGCAAAGCTCTTGGAGGAGAGATTAAGCTAGATTGGTCTCAAGCTTTAATCCCAGTGGGAAATAAAGAGATTAAACTAGTCCTGGAGGAGAAAGCTAAGTTTACAGTATTGAAATTTGATGACCCTAAAGCCCAAATTTTGTATCAAGAATTGGAATTTGGTAATATATGTTGTTTACTGATGATCACGATGAGCAACTGGAACCTAGAGAGGAAGAAAGGAAATTTTACACCGAAGAAATGCCACCACAGATTTGAACCCTTGAATTTGATGGTAGTTGCACATCATCAAGATATGGTGTAGGTGTGGTCTTGATATCACCAGATGGAGTACGTGAGCCCATGGCTTATAAATTAGAGTTCAGGAATACCAACAATGCTTCTAAGTATGAATCCCTCCTTTTAGGGATTATTGCTACAAAAGAAAGGGGTGTGAAGATCTTGAGAGCTCGTGGTGAT
This sequence comes from Thuja plicata, assembly GCA_018584345.1. NCBI lineage: Eukaryota > Viridiplantae > Streptophyta > Pinopsida > Cupressales > Cupressaceae > Thuja > Thuja plicata. Next base: position 1,088,744 of record MU228500.1, read on the forward strand.
GCTGAGCTAATCGTGCACCAAGTCACGAATCAAAACTCTGTAAAAAATAACAAATTAAAAAATTACAGAAACATAGTATGGGACAAAATAGAGGCACTAGATGCATTCTTTATTGAATCTATGCTGAGAGAATTAAACTCCAAGGTAGACTCCTTGGCCATGTCAGCTTTGCTACTTCTCCCTCACCCAGAATTCAAAGATAAGATATACCAAGTAGAGGTCATGTATCAACCATCCATACCTGACAATGTAGAAGAATGGCAAGTGTTCAGAGATGACCAGAACCTCCTCTTTCTAGAGAGCGATGGTGAATTTCATAAAGATGTCCCTAACAGAACTAAAAGAGACCATCAAGACAAGAAAAAGAAAGATAAGTCTAATATCATCTAGCTACAAGGAAATATCATCCATACCCACCTAGTTACACTTGAAAAACTCTTCAACAAGCATGTCACCTTTGTTAAGAAGAAGAGAATCGAGAGAGGTCCTACCACTGGTGAATATGAGGGAATGAACATAGGAACTGAGAAGGATCCCAAGATGATCAACATTGGGAAATGTTGCATTGAAAAAGAGAGGGAAGAGGCTAGGAAACTCTTCCTAGAATACCAAGATGTTTTCACGTGGAGTTATGAAGATTTGAAAAGTTTTATGAACGGGAAATTCAAACACCAGATTCCTTTGAAACCTAAGGCAACTCCATTCAGGAAAAAAAAAAGGAATTACAACCCCAAAGTTTCTGATGCCATATTCAGGGAAGTTGATAAAATGTTCAAAGAAAGGATCATATACCCTATCCACCATTCTACCTGGGTAGAAAATATAGTGCCTGTGAGGAAGAAGAACGAAGAAATAAGAATCTGCATTGACTTCAGAAACCTTAATCAATCCTCCTTGAAGGAAAATTATGTACTCCCCAACATGGATCATCTCTTGTAGATCATGGACGGAGCTGAAATGATGTCCATGTTAGACGGCTTCTCAGGTTATAACCAGATTGAGGTTGAGAAAGAAGACCAGCATAAAATGGCGTTCACTACTCCATGGGGCACCTTCACGTACCACAGGATGCTGTTCAGGTTAATCAATGTCAGGGCTACCTTTCAGAGAGGCATGGACCTTTCCTTCAGTGATATGAAGAAAAAAATCATTGGTATGTATCTGGACAATCTTACTGTATTTTCTAGGAAGAGAATAGATCACATAAATGACTTAAGGAGAGTATTGCAAAGTTGTCATGAGGAAGGGATTTCATTTAATCCTAAGAAGTCAGTTTTTTGTGTAACTGAGGGGAAATTTTTGGGCCACATTGTCTCCCAAGAAGGAATAAGGATCGACCCAGAAAGAGTAAGAGCTATCCAACTATTGAGTTTACCTATGAACAAAATTGGAGTGAAATCATTTTTCAGTCAGGTAAACTTTCTCAGGAGATTTGTTCCAGATTTCTCTGAGATTACCAAATGCATAGTTGACATGATGAAAGGAAATGTGAGTTTCAAGTGGAATGACCCTGGTAAACAAGCTTTCAAAATAATAAAGAATGCCATAGCCAATGCACCTGTGTTGTGCCACCCAGATTATAAGAAAGATTTCATAATCTATTGTTACTCTTCTGAACATACTCTATCATCCATTCTCATGTAAGAGAATGAAGAGGGAATTCAATCTCTCATTACCTTTATGAGAACACCTCTAAAAAATCATGAGTTGAGATACTCTCAGATTGAAAAACACACTTTCGTAGTTGTAAAGGATTTAAAGAATTTCATATTCTACATTCTACACTCACACTCTCTTATGTATGTGCAGTATATTGCAGTAAAAAGCATCTTAAATCAACAGGATGTAGGATGCAACAACAAAGGATCATGGGTAGCTAAAACCCAAGAATATGACATAGAGATCAAGCCCACCAAACTGGTGAGGGGAAATGCACTATGCAAGGCAATGGTAGAGAATCGAATAGACGAAGACCTAGAAGCTATACACTTAGTTTTGGCAGTAAGTATGCAAGACCCTTGGTTTGAAAATATTGTGTATTTCCTGGTATATGGTGAGTGCCACAAAGGGTTAACTTTGAAGAAAATAAGGGACCTGAAACTAAAAGCTTCTAAATATGTAATATAGGAAGATAGATTATATAAGAGATCTATAGATGGAACTTTCCTCTAGTGTGTTGACAGACAACAACAAGAGAAGTTGTTAAAGGTGTTTCATGACGAAGCTTGTGGGGGACACTTCTCCTCATCAGTCACTACATTCAAGATTTTGAGATAGTGTTATTACTGGCCAGGAATGTTTAGAGATGTGTATCATTGGGTAGAAAGGTGTGAAAAATGCAAAATGTTTACTAGAAAGCCACAATTGGCAGCACTACCTCTGAGACCAGTGATAATTGAAGGTCCTTTTCAGCAATGGGGTCTTAATTTTATTGGTCCTATAAACTCCATGTCTAGTGTAGGTCATACCTACATAAGCACTGTGACTGATTACTTCACTAAATGGGTGGAGGAAAAAGCAACCAAGAGAACTACTTCAGAAGTAGTATGTGAATTTATCAAAGAAAACATTCTGGTGAGATTTGGTGTGCCTGTCAAGTTAGTTATGGATAATGCTTCATACTTTTCCTCTCAAGAAATTATGATTTTTTCTTTGAATGGCATCATGATCAGTCATTCATCTAATTACTTCCCTCAAGGGAACGGACAAGCTGAGTCTAGCAATAAAAATTTGGTAAACATTATGAAAAAGCTCATGGCAGATAATCAGAGAACCTGGCATAAGAAAATCTATGAAGCCCTCTGGGTGGATAGAGTGACTCCCAAAAGAGCCATCAGTGTATCTCCTTTTGAAATCATTTATGGGGTAGAATTCAGTCTCCCATTACTATTTGAGTTAGCTACTTGAAAACTAAGGACAGTAGTAGAGGATGGCATATATGAAGATGGTTTAGAAAAGAGGATTCTGTACCTGAGCAAACTGGAAGAAGAAAGGGAGAAAATGGTTGATTATATCACATGACATCAAATGCATGTGAAGAACTTATTTGAAAAAAAGAGCAGACCCCAGAAATTCATGGAGGGAGACATGGTGTTATTATGGAACAAGCGTAGGGCACCCAAAGGTATGCACAGAAAATTTAAAACTTTATGGAAGGGACCTTTTAAGATCTAGCAGGAATTTGAGAGAAATTCTTTTAATTTGACATATCTAGATGGTGAAGCACTACCCCTGATGTATAATGGTCAGGACTTGAAACTCTATCAGATCTAATTTGAAAATAGGTAACCCCTATATTGTACTATAGTTACGTTTAGTTCATGTTCTCGTCTTCCTAGTTAGGTTTCCTTTTTGCTTTCCTTTTCGTTTCTTGCTTTATTTTTGTTGTGAGCCACCTTTTATTGAGCTTTGCAAAACTAGAGACTTGAGTTCCTTTCTTGGACATGAGAATGTCCAAGTCCCTAGATAGAGCCAGTTGTTGTCCCACCTTTTGTCCACATACCTTTAGACACAAGTGGATGTTTGATGTGTAGTAATGGTCATGAAAGCTTCATGTGAGTCCAGAGTCTAAGTCTAGCTATCCCCTTAGGATAGGAGACATTTACCATATTTCCCCAATTTGACTTCTCTTTTGTAAGCCAGAGGGAATCTGCTTTTGAGATCATGTTTTCTTTGGGTAGCTTAAGTTCACAATCCAGTAAAGGCCATGGTTCAAAGATTTCTAACATCAGTTTTACATGCAATTGAAGTATTTAGCCATAACTCTTCATTTTGCAGCATTGGCGAAAAATTGGGTTCGGGTTTCTCCACCGGCGGAAAAGCATCAGCAGCGTGCATTTTCCCCCGATGACTACTAAGTGATGTCTCAGCAGTAAGTGTGGTTCTAAAATGGATCCCTTAGGCTTAGAAGGACTGTTGTGTTATAACTACACCTCTACAAGCCAAGAGGAATGATTAAATAGAAAGAAATCTAAGAGATAAGTCTGCTGGCGAAAAAGCAGAAAATGGCTTCTCCACTACTCCAAAAGGCGGGTTTTGACCCATGGAGTATGTTTTCCACCAAGCCATTAAAATGAAGGGATTTTGAGGAGGAATCTATCTATAAAGAATCCAAGATATAAAGAAGGCTGATGAAATCAACACATGTCATTTTTGCACCCCAACGGGCCAAATATCTCCTTTGGCGGATTTTCAAACAAAGAGCACTCCAAAAAGCATTTCTCCACCCAAAGGAGAAGTGGAAAAGTAATTTTTTGCTACCTCAGGAAAGTTAGCATTGTGGTTACTGAAGTGAAAATTCATTTCTTAAATGGACCCTAAGAGCAAGGTAAATAATTCAAATAAAGTCATTTTACTTCATATCGGACTGTTTCATTAATGTTGAGATCTTTTCATTCGTGTGGCATAAAAAGTCAGCCGTTAAACAACAAGAATTCAAAATTTATAAGATTAGTTGGAGGTTGCCAATAGGAGCTACCATTTTTTTAACAAATTTTTTGAATTTGAAGCCTTTGATACTGGTTGTTCTTTGCCCCTGCATTCTTGAAAAGATATTCTTCATTCCCGAATTAGATCATTTGAAGTATGGCTTCCAGATTTGTGGGATTTGATGGAATGAATGACATTACCTCTGAATGGAATAAGATCTTGGATACGTCTCTGAAGTTCTTTGATATGAAGAACTTTTAGAGTAGACTAAAAGCGGACCAAATGCATCCCATCATTGAGAAACTGAAGGAGGGTAGATTAGTTGAAGCCGCTGGTTTTCCCATGGTTTTTCAAGCCCCAGAATTGATCCGGGAATGCATAGCTCGATAAAACCTAGTTACCAAGCAAATCCTCTCGCCCAATGATATGGTGTTGGTATCTATCGATAGAGAATCAGTCTAGAACTAACTTTGCATCCCAGAGCAATCTGAGTATTCAGAAATCACATACAGTCAAGCGGTGACTGAATATATCGCCAAAAAGCCAATTTGGAAGAAGGATATAATGAAAGCATGGTTTCAAGAGCCCAAGAGCGCCAAAGGGAAGCTGCCAAAGACACTATATGGCACTAACCTAAAGCTGGAGATCATAGACATTCTGGTGCTACTCCACGGGATCAGAGGTGAGAGTGAGGCACTCAATTTTGTTGACCATCACTTCTTCCTGGTTCAGGTAATTTGTTTCCAACATCACTTCATTGACTGGGCCCTTATGGTAAGTGAGAACCTCTCAAAGGCCCTAGATAGAGCTAAGTGCCAGAATGAATTTTATATGTCTTCATTCCTTTTATATATTCTAGCTACAGTCCAAATTTGGCCAGGGCTTCCTAGATTAGAGGAATCTCCCAATGATGTTAAGAGTTACAATTTTTTCCCCTCTTTGCAATTGCACAATAGTTATGCTGAATATCTTCAGGTTAATGATGTGTTTACAATGAGATTGTGTAGGGAGATACAAGGTTGTCAGAAAGGAGATTCTCTCCCAAATCCATGGCTTTTATCAACCAATTAAAATGCTATTTTATTCAATTCAGAGATTTCTCATACCTTCATCTTGCAGGTTTTGACGACTTCCCTTTGAAGCTGCCCAGATATCCTATAGATATGATCATGTTGGTGGAGGTGATGAGGCAAGCCCTTCGAGTGAATTTGATCTATGCTAATGCCAGGAAGAAAGGCTACGAATTCCCCATAACTATCAGAGCCTACTGTTGTGCATCCTGGTCTAAGGCGAAGAACATTCTAAAGGCATTGTCCAAGAGATTTTCATTAGAAACCTATGATGTTCTGAGGCCACAATATGATCCAGTTAATTACACTCATGATTATCTACAATTGAGCCAAGCTATCCACCATGTAGATGACATTGAAGACTACTGGGCCAATTGTAGAGATGATATGGAGAGCAGAGATAGATTTTATGCCAAATTAACCATTGAACAAATCAAAAAGTTCAAGGTCAATCTTGCAGTTGAGGGGCTAGTAGATGACGGTCAGCACATGTATGATAATACCTATCTCGAGAAGATCAAACCCATCTCCATCAGTTTTTAGCCCATGCTAGATCAAGCCATCGGTGACTTGCAGACTCTAATGAGTGGTATTTATAAGAGGATAGAACAGTGGGTTGAATGGACGACAGGAAGAAGGAAGAGGTTGAAAAGGAAGCCTCCTACTTAAAGGACCCTGGAAAAGGATACTTCCAACATTGCAACAAATCCTTTGGTGGTACTCCCAAATATGATCAAGAGTTTGTCTCAACCAGCTAGGGGAGGTGATGAACCTCTAGAAAAAGAAGTTCAACGAAAGAAGACTTGTAGAGGAGGTTCACTCCCAAATATTGGAACAATAGAGGAACCCACCAAAGGTGCGGAACCAGAGAAGCCAGCTAAAGCAGTCACTGTAGATGTACCGGTTGGCACTTCAACCCAATATTCTCCAAGGAAAGGGTCCCCTTTCATAGTAGAAGTGGGTGAAGATACTCCTTCAACTATAGAATCAGAAGAAGAGGCCAAGAAAAAGTGGAAGGTTTCTTCATAAGCCAAATTGGTGTCCTCTTCTCCTACCTCGATAAATCCATTTTCTTCAAGGCCAAAGTCTACTCCTCCAGTCATTAGGAAATTGTTTATAGAGGATTTGGTCTCTACCACTAAGGTCACCAATGCCAAATCATGGATAGAGAACACTCTGGAGCGCAAAAGAAAGAGATTGGAAGAAGGTGCTCCCAGCATAGATACTCTAGCTCGATCCATGCAACCTGGCACCGCTGTAGTAAAGACTAAAAAAGTGAAGACACTATCCACATTGGGCAGAGACCCAGATACTGGGCATTTCACTATGGAGGTAGCAAATCCCATGAAGGAGGGTTGTTTTGAATATTTAACCCCTTCGGATTTTGAGCTACACTCATTTGATATGGGCTTATCCCAACATGATACCAAAGTGGATTGGTAGAAATCCACTAATGTAGTAATTAAAGAAGAGTTGGAAGAACTTAAAATGGAAAAGGTAAAACTTAAGGCTGAAGTCAGTGAGCTGACTAATTTCACCCAGAAATTGGTTACTCTAGTTGCTAGTATCCACAGTACTTAGACCACATTTGATCCCAACGTCGCAGAGAATCAAGCCATAATAGCCAAGTTGCATGAGGATAGGCACTTTGTGCAGATTGGCAAGGGATGGGTTGAGAGGCTCAAATCTGAGGGATTGGCAGTTATTGAGTAGTTAGGTAATGCTCTCTTGAGATTGGAGATAGAAAGGAACAACACTAAGAAGAATTTGCAAACTCTCGCATCTGAGAGAGTGAAGTGTCAGGAGTGCATAGTGATGCTCCATGTAGCAGTAAAGATGAAAACCAAAGAGGCATTGAAATCTAAGATTCTGAAAAAAGGGAGATGAACCTCTAATCAAGTGGCTTCAAAGTCTAGAGTTCAAAATCAAGATGATCATCTAGGCTAAGATGGGGTTGCAGCAAGTAGATGTTAAGGTCAAGGAAGAATAGAACAAAGACTTTAAGATTCTTCAAGGTTTGCACATAGAATCATAGACGAGTGGGAAGGCAAAGAAATGATAGGATTGGCCAATATAAAGAAATCATTTTCTGATTATGTGGACAAGTTGTCAAAGAAATCTTCCACCCGTTTAGACAAAGTGCTAGAACTCTAGCACTTGAGTGGATGTATTTATAAAGCCATGGAAGAATTGAGGACTGGACTAATGTAATTAAGATTCTGGCTAAGGAGCATTCTAGGTGGCTCATCCAATACACCAATATCCATGTCAACAAACATGAGGAGCTCATCAGAGTTATCACAGTTGTCACTGCCTATAGGGATAAATTAGGCAAAGGGAATGAAACTGAAGCTTGAATAGATTCTCTCTTTGTACCAAATTTTGATTGATTTTGTAACGGATAAACCTTTGGTTATCATTTCTGGTTGGGGAAGTTGAACCGTTTCGGTTACCCCCTTTTTGTAACGGCCCAATCTAGGACTCTATATGTATTATTTCCAAAATCAATACAAAGGTTGGCAAAATTTTGGTGTGAAAGATAGCATTTTTTGCTGAGTCAATTGTGTGTGTCTGAATACCATTTCTTTAACTTTTCCATTGCATTTCATTTTTCTTTCTATTAAATTTGAATGTTTCTTTGAAGTCAGATTTGCAATCTGTATTTGAACCAAATTTATGTGTTATGATTTGATACAGTTAATTTGGGGGAAGATCTATTTTTATCCTGAGTTGGGAAATTTTTCTGTGATATAGATTGATTCATTAGAATTTCATCATTAATCTTTAGTCTTGCATCTATATTTTTAGAAGTTCATGCATTACCAGTTTTGGGAGTTAATCTAATTGATGAAATCTTAGAGTTGGATAGATTTAAAGTTGAATCCACCCCGCCTAAGATATTTCTCATCTGGGTTTAGCTTGGTTTACCTCTTCTATTCTCAGGTCAAAAACATATCCCTGTTAGATTAGGAAAGATCAAAATTCAATGAAAATCCTTCATATAAGGGAGTTGTACCTTTAAATTTAGAGGGAAATTTGTTTATGGTTACAATTTCCCAACTGTTGTATTCAATTGCTTCTTCATATTTGGGCATTTTAGAGTTATAACAAAGAAGAACAATCTATTTACCAACATGATGCACTTGTTGTCTTTGAATTCCAACTGATATCATTTGTCAAGCAATTGTCCAACACTTAGTAGGTTATGATGTAAACCATCAACATAAAGAACATCACATGTCTTGTTCTTTCCATCTAAGGTAATAGAACCTCTGCCTATGATAGGTTTGGGAGTGTTATCTCCAAATCTAACCATACCACCCTTGTACTTGTCCATTTTTCCAAATATGTCTTTGTCTCATGTCATGTGATGTGAACATCCACTGTCAATGATCCAGTCAGTTCTGATGTCTGCTTTAGAAACTAATGCTAACTCTTGTGCTTTCTTCTCATATTCAATGTCCATTTCTTCAAGCATTTTCTCAATGTCTTTAATGGCAATGAATCCAATTTCATCTTCTCCTGAGTCATCATCAGTTACACCATCTTCAGCATGATAGAATTCCTTAGTATATTTGGGCTTGTAATCTGATCTGAACTTCTTGACTCTTGTAGGACACTCTAATGCAAAATGGCCAACTTTGTTGCATAAAAAAATTTTTAATGGTAGGTGTCCTTCATATTTTCCTTTACCTTTCCTTTCTTTCTTGGTAATCATAGAAATAATTTCTTCTAGTTCTATATCCACTTCTTCTTTCTCATTATTACTAGAGCTGCTCAAGAATTTCTTACCATGGACTGAGGCTTTGAAATTTGTTTCACTTTTAGGTTCTGTCTTCAATCTTGATATCTCAAATGTAGAGATTTTGCTGATCAAAGTCTTTGTCTTGAAGTATTTTTAAAATTACATAGTCTCATATAAGATATTGATCTTTCTCTCATAGTCTGCTGTCAATGTAGTCATCAGTTTGTCCATTATGTCTTCCTCTAAAATTTCTCCACCATTGTTTCTGATTCTTGAAACTGCTTCATTAATCCACTAATTGTAAGCTTTGACGTTCTTTTCAGGGAGCATCTCTAAGTTGTTATACCTCTTTTTCCATGTCTTTCTCTGTGCATTCTTTTCTTGAATATCTCCTTCAAACATATCTTCTAAATACTTCCATATGGTGTAGGCTCTGTCTACTTTCTTGATCTCAGAGAATTCACTGTCAGATAATTCACTTATAAGGGCTTCCTTCACAATTGCATTGGCGGTGAATACCTCCTTTTGTTTATTGGTAGCATCATCTTTTGCAAGGTCTATCAGAGAGGGAACAATAACTTCTTGTGTGGCTATTTCAAAAATGTCAAAACTGATGCACTGTAGATGTGTTATCATTTTGTCCTTCCAATCAAGATAATTCTCTCCATCAAACTTAGGACTCTCTTTTCTGAAGTATGTCATCTATTCTACCTTAAGCTATTAGGCTTTCTCTCCAAGGCACTTGTCTCTAATACCAATTGTTAGGAATAGTCCCAAGAGATAACTAAGAGGGGGGGTGAATCAGTTATCTACAAGATTCAATTCTTTTTCCAATTAAGTACAGAATTACTTTAAATATAAACTCAAAAAGATAACACAGAAATGAACAACACAATTTTGGTAACGGGGAAAACCAAATTAGGTAAAAAAACTCCGGTGGGAATTAGCACCCACAAATAACTGTACTAGTTTATAATGATCCTTGTTAGAAGATCTTGCAACCCTCTTAGGAGTTGATCTTTACAATGCAATAAGTATAGAGACCTATTCAAAGGTTAGACTCTGTTAGGAGTCTTCTACAAATAACCTTGTTAAGGGTGAGGACTCACGGTCCAAGAGCTCACTGCTCAAATGGTGAAGGCTGCAACTGTTAGAGTAATAGTCTATCGGGTTATTAATTAAATCATTATGATCTAATTACTAACTCACCTATTCACTCTAGTTTTCTTTAGCTAACCTTAGGGTTTCCCTTTTAGGGTTTAGTGATTCCTTTATAAGGATTCACCTCTTTTGTTTTAATACAGAGTTTTTTACATCACATTGTAATTCATAGAAACATATTGTTAATATATTGTTTTCTGTTGCATACGATGTCTCCTCTGGCTTTTTTGCCTCCATAGTTATTCTTCTCTTCTATTTCTTGCTTCTTCATGTGACAGTCTTGCATGCAGGTGTTCTTGGGTGGATTTGTTTTTCTCAAATCCAACATGGTATCAGAGCTTGCTTGCTGCTGGTTGTTCATGTTTTACTGAAGCATACTAGACACAGAGGGTTTCAGAGGTTTTTTAGTGTTTTTTGTGGTGTTTCAGGGGCAGGCTTTGGTTATGGTCACTGTGGGCTCAAACAAACATTTCCATTGAGCTCAGAGCACTTGAAAACCCCAGAAATGACATAAAATTTGTCCATTTTGGACTACTGGACTCTAAGGCAAAAAAAATTTGGTTTCCTGTGTCATACGACACAGAAACTGAAGAAAAATTAAAAATATATATATAAAAAAACCTTAATTTTTCAAAGGTTTTTGGTTATTTTTTAACGCTGCCTTTTTTGTTTCAAAGGCGCCACCGCCAAGCCGCCACCGCTCCACCGGGGCCCAGTCCCCGCTGGCGTGCCTCTCGCTGTCCCTGCAGTCTGCGTCGCCCTCCGCGGCCTCTGTCACCTCTCCGGCCCCTCCGGCACTGTCGCTCAGCCCTGCCACCACTGTGCCCCGCCGCCCCACCGGCCTCCTAGACCTCGCCACCTCTGCGCTGCGCTCAGCGACCCCCGCCGCCCCGCCAGCTCCCCTGCGCCGCTCCACCGGCGGCGGTCTTTTTCTTAAGCCCCGCGGGCTTATTTATTTAGGTGACCGGTTCTATCAGCGACCGGGGGCTCTAGTTTAGCCCCTGCGTGGGCCATGCGACCGAGGGCCAGACTGTTTGTAGCCCTAGGGGCTTAATTTTTATTTTTTGAGGCCTTTCTGACCCCCCGGGACTGTTTTCGCTCTATCTTGAGCATCCGGGGGTCTTTTTCTGACTTCCATATACCGCTGGAAAGCTCTTTCTGAGAAATTTCTGATGATGGTAGTTAGGGTTGTGGGTTCTACTATTTTGATAGCAGTTTTTTCTATCCAAGTCTGATGTTTTTTTTTTCCTTCCGGGAGTCATATCTAGCTCATCTGGACTCCATTTTTGGCAAACCAAATATCGTCAGAAAGCTACTTTAGTGAACTATTCAGTTGCAGGAGTATTTTTTCTAGATTTTTCTCTAGGTTATCTCTCCTCTGAGTTTGGAATTTTTGCACTCTGGTGGATTTCTTGAATTCTACAGGTCTTGGGATCTCTTCTTCTGATCTTCTAGCTCACTCTTCTTTCTGACTTCTGAGCTTGTATGCTTCTCCCCTGTTGCATCTTTATTCTGTAAATGCACTGAGATAAAGTGCCTACTTCTACATTTCTGGGATCTTATACACCTTATATGGTTTTTGTACTTGCACTCTGTTATAAAGTGTCATGGGGGGTTATGATGATTATGCCATTTTAGGCGCATCCACCTTTGTTAAGTGAGCATACCTTCCATGACATTAGCCCATGCTGTGTGTCGGTGACATCGCCTTTTATCCTGTGTTTGTATTTTTGTTGCACTGTTGGTGTTCCTGGTTCTTCTTTCTGCAGATGTTTCTAGCATTGCATTTCAGTGTTCCTGTCACCTCTCCCAGTTCAGCATTATGGGGGGTTCACCTATTGGTTCTATTGCTTCCTGGTTTGATTGATCAGCTCTTCAGACATTGTCTTCTCTACCTGGTCATGCACTTCAGTGGGGGTTCTAGCAGTCTCTTCTGACAGAGTTTTCAGCT
>MU228500.1:1101231-1114656 GCA_018584345.1 Thuja plicata
CTTCTCCCTAAGCTTATCTTCAGGGGGGTGTTAGAGTAATAGTCTATCGGGTTATTAATTAAATCATTATGATCTAATTACTAACTCACCTATTCACTCTAGTTTTCTTTAGCTAACCTTAGGGTTTTCCTTTTAGGGTTTCATGATTCCTTTATAAGGATTCACCTCTTTTGTTTTAATACAGAGTTTTTTACATCACATTGTAACTCATAGAAAAATATTGTTAATATATTTTTTTTGTTGCATACGATGTCTCCTCTGGCTTTTTGGCCTCCATAGTTATTCTTCTCTTCTGTTTCTTGCTTCTTCATGTGACAGTCTTGCATGCAGGTGTTCTTGGGTGGATTTGTTTTTCTCAAATCCAACAGCAACCTTCTGAATGGAAGATATACACTATATCTGAAAATTAACTGTTTGTGTAGATCTGTTGTCTTGATCAATTCTAGTGAACTATAATCTTCTTTTGATTCTTCACATAGATCTTCAATTGATGAATGATGTAGACTTACTGTCTAACTTTCTGCACTGTTCTATCTTTTTATTTTTTTGCTTCATTCACACTTTGCAATAAAAATTGAACTTCTATAAGTATCTTCCACATGGATAAGGTTGTGATGGTTGTAGGAAACACTTCAGTAACTTCCTTGTTGGCTTTACTAAGCACGCAATCAAATTTAGGACCACGCAACTCAAAATAAATAGACGTGTCGCTTCAGCTCTACCAAATTAACTCAAACATCGCGCTTCTGTTAAAACATGTTTAGCACCTTTGGATAATCATCATTAACTCTTAACTAAACATGAATACAAACACACATATCCTGAAGATAGGTGCAACTCAAGAAACAATGTAAATATGTCAGCTCTTAATAGATAATCTCCAGAAACTGTAACTGCCAAAATAGATTAACATAACTCAACTAAAATTTCATATCTGAATTTTCATGTATGAACATTGTAATGTCTACAACATAGATGTAAATGCGCAAGGCTGCAGAATATCTATACTGATAATTGCTAACAGGACACTGTTGTATATTATATGTTGACATCAATGAAAAACATACAATAAACTATTTGAACAGAAGAAAATCTCCAACACCATCATCCTTACACATCTTCTTATAAGCTTCTTCAACCTCTAATGTTCCTATCTCTGCAATCTTGTAGTGTATGAAAGATTGAACATCTTCTACAAGTAAAACCCTAGTTGGAATGCGTGAAAATGCACCAGCATCGTCGAGTTGTGAGGCAACCTTGGGAGGGATCTTGTAATTAGGTTCCTCACACACCAAATTATTAATGAGTTTGAACTCATATTTCTTTTCATTCTTGGATTTCAAGGTTCTTGATGTCGAACCCATTTTCAAATTTAGGGCTTCCTGTGTAATGCATAAAAATAGAGTTGTCGGTCTCGTAGAACTTACTGTTTGTGCTTGCAAATATTTCTGATCTACTTGGGAGTGTTGTTTGATCGATTCATGATCACTCTGTGACTTAGCTTCTCTCTTCTCAAAAATCACCTTGGTCACTCTTCTCTGGGTGTCATGACAAATGAGTCATTTTGTTTCCCTATTTATAGGTGTTTTCCTAAAATGCATGCCATAAATGCTTTCCAACTCCTTGGTGTATGAAGACAGATTTCATTGATAAAGACTCTACTTGACTTTGGTGATAGTCATAACATTTTGGAGCAGTCGTTAACTCACTTGCTTTTACCGATAGGTTTTGGCGTCGCTGCCAACTTGTTCATTTTCTTGTTTACCGACGAGGCTTGGTTTATACTAGCAACTTTGATTTTAACTAACGCTTCATGGTAAGAGTAGGCATTCTTTGCATTGAGTATATACCGACAAGTTTTGGTATATATGCCTGAAAGCGTAGTTATCATAAATTTTAAGAAGTAATACCATGATGCATCTTTCTTATGCTAATTTGGCATTATATCAACATATCATGGAACTGGTGTAAAATGATAACTTGGGTAATGTAGTTCCATACTTACTTGTTCTTCTTAGGTGGGGGCGGTGATATCATCGGATCCATTAGATGGGGTGTCACCATTTGCATTGCTCATTCTAGATTCATCATTGTTTGAAGCTTTTCTCCACATTTTGTCTCTAGCCCTCCGAATATCTTCAATGGTGTTTCCATTGGGATATGTGCTTGTCTCTGTCATTCAGTCTCTGCAATCTTTCTTGAGATGACCAACTTTATGACAATGTAAGCATGCCATTCTAGGGTTAGTCCAACCTCTAGACTTTCTAGTCCACTATCTCATGTATTTTGCAGCAATGCGATCATATCTTCCACATGGTGTATATTTTTTCCAAGTATTATAGTCTCATACATACTGATTACCAACTCTCTTTGGTTGATAGGGAGTTTATTGACCTTTAGGCTTCCATGCTTGCCTTTTCTTTTTCCAGCATTCAAGAGTTGTGTGCCTACTCATTTTGCAAGTAGGATAGTATTTGTCCATGTAGGTTTCCTTCTTTGGTTATTTCATCTCAAACTTACATTCATATGCTTTATCTCTTTTCTTGTTACATTTATAACATAATCCTATGAATGAAGATGTAGATTTAGGAATACCTTTAATTTTGCCTCTACATACATTTGATGTATGGCCTTTCTTTCCACAGTGATTGCATGTAAGCTTTCTTGGTCTTTAATTTGTGTAGACATTCTTTGGATCAACTTGATTTGATGATTCTCCATTCTCGGTAAAACCTAGACTGGTATTTTTGTTTACTCTTCGTTGTCCTTCAAGAAAATAATCCATTCTTTTATTGCTTTCTTCATCCTTTTTGATAATTTCATTATGTTGTTGCTGAATTCTTATTTCATGTTTCAATTTTTTTTTTTTCATCCCTCTATTCACCGATAGCTTCTATTCTTCCAATGAGTTCAACATTTAATCTGTTTGCATCTTGACTCATAAGAAAAATCTAGTTTGTAATCTCATGGTGATGCTCTGTAAGTCTTTGTATTTCAAACTCTTTTTCTTGTAGCTTTTCAGTGATCTTTCTTCTATCATCAATAGCTAGTGTTCTTTCTTGCTCAACTTGTCTATCATTGTTCATGACATCAATCATCCTTACCATCTGTGTCTCTTGACCGATTTGCAGAGATTTAACTTGTCCAGCCAGATGTAGATTGATTTAAGTTAGGCTTGTGATCCTTTCTTCTGATGAATATGATGCTTTTCTTGTATTTGATCCTGAAGACTCAAAGAAATCTGGTATCTCTTCCTCATGATAATTTGTCTCATTACAAAAAGATGTCATATTCTTTCTTTCATCTAGCAGTTGTCTTATGTTGATTCTAGCTTCTTTATACTATTCAAAGAACATCTGAATTTCAAGCTTTTTATTCTCAATATTTTTATCAAGTCTGTACTTCTCCATTGTATGATCTTTTCTCTTAATCCTTTAAGCTTTCCAAGAAGAGACTTAGCTCTGATACCAATTTTTGGGATTAATGGGAAGTATGTACTGAGAGGGGAGGGGTGAATTAGTACCTCTAAAACTTTTGTATCCCTTTTATCAATTAACCTTTGTAATCAATTGTATATCCATTCAATATGATTTAAACTATCTTGATGTGAGTTATATCAATTCATAACATTAACATACATGTGAACATTCATAGAAACATTCATGAAATTAAATTGACACATAACATAAGATATGATATCGCAAAAAACTCCTGTTAGGAAGTAAAAACTACGGTGGGGATGGCACCCATAAAATCTTCACTATCTGCAGATTGGAAGGGGCCAATTAAGACTTACAATTTGATCACTTTTGATGATCTACCCTATTAGGAGTATCGGTGGAGACCTGTTAAAGTCTACTCTGTTAAGAGCTTTAGCTACACTGTTGAGTGTGAACTCGGTTAAGAGATTTGTTGTTGGACTGTTAAATCCACCTTCCTTGAAAGGATTTTTACACTTTGCTCCACTTGTTAGAATGATAGAAAATTACAAATTGACCTGGTAAATGCAATCTCCTATTGTTGATACAGATCCAATTTAGTTTACATAAAAAATTTATCACATAATTGTGATTGAATAATACCTCTGATTCTCGGTATGCTATGTTCTTGGTTCTTGCTAACGAATTTCACCTTTTGTTGTTCTTGTTCTTGAAACTCTCAATCTGATCCATAGATGTGCTCTTCTGATTCATTCATGTTATCCTCTCTCTTAACATGATCTATTCATCCATAATAATGAATGATTGCATCATCTATTTATAGATAGATTGACTTCATCGAGTTTTGATAAAAACAATGTTAACTCTAAGATCAACCTTACAACTTATACCTAGATCTCCTAGTCAATGTGTTTTAAATCAGTTAGACTAATTAATACACTTACATTCATGTATTTTGTCCCTAAAGAAATGGATTTAAAACAATTAAATATTCTATAAATAGAATACACTTGCTTTATCTAACGTGGAAGTCAGATCCACTTTTTGCGGGCTACAACTGACTTTCAGTTATGTATGTCGGTCATGCTTGACTGTCCTTCAGTTTTGTTCTATCAGTTTCTCTTTAACTGTCTTGTTAGTCTACGTTGTATCTTTCATATCGAGTTCCTCTTTCGGGTTCCACTTTATCTTTCTACTTTGTGATTCCGGTTTACACACTAAGATGTGTCCTCGGTTCTCTTTATACTTTGTCATCTTCAGTGATCTCTTAATATCTGATCTTCGGTTTTCTCATGTCCTGTCTTTCGGTGTATGCTTACCTAAAGTGTAGTTTTCATACTAATGGAAATTTAATGTCATCATAATCAATCATAAATTTACTAAGATTCAAATTAATAAAGAAGTTTGGTAGGATGGATTAAATTAAAATACTATTTTAAGAGTTAAATAAAAATGGATAGGACATTTATCTTTGTGAAATATATTTAAAGAATAAATATTTATATTGAGTAAAATTTTAATTTTTCTAAAATATAAAATAAATTATTGTAGTCTAAGGGATGACTTAGACTTCATACAATCTCTAAAAATATTGTTGAGTTGAATTGAAGCCCATTTAGTTTGAACCTAAGAACTTTGAAAGTAATATATTATATAATGTACTGTTTTGTAACCTATGATATCACTATTGTAGTAGAGTGTAAACACATATAAATTTAATTATTTGGATCTCTAATATCTAGTTATGCATAATTAGCAATGTAAAAATCTTAAAATTTTGTCATTTAGATCTCTAATTTATAACCGTGCATGATGATGAAAATTATTGAGAATTCTTTTCAAGATGTTGACATGAGTTCTCTTTAATAAATCTTGAGGGGCTCTAGAAAAGGTATTGTTTTATTTTCTTTATTCCATCTTTGACAAGATATTTATATGTTCTTAAGACTTCATCATGAACTTTTCTTTAACATATAAGTGATATATGATATAATTAATGAATATGTTTTGTGGGTATTCTTAAATGATATAATGTCATAAAGTTATAAATGATGATAATGTGGATGAATGTTTGATTTTGAGATATGTTATATTAGAAGGATTGACTATTGGCCTACAACCAAAGTAGAAGTGTTCCTTGTAGCTCAAGATGAATTAACTTCAAGGAGGTCATTATTGGAACACAAAGGTCCTACTTAATTTGTCACTTGGAATAAATGCACCCAAGAAATATGGAGGAGTTCACAAGATAGTGAAGTCAAGATTTATTATGGAATTCATTCAATCCCCACACATTTCCTATCCTTCATTCTATTCTATTGAATAGGAGTACAATTAGGATTGTGACTACTATTAATTTAGTTGTTACTTTCAATTTTATAGAATAATAAGTCATCCTTAGTATTAGAGAGGATCAAAAACTTGAGTTCATAGATGTTTCTAATATGTAATTAATGTTAACATAACTGATGTAGTGATGCTAAGTGATTCATTGATGAAGATTGGTATAGATTTGATGACATATGAATCGGTTATTTGTTTGTCATTGATGTCAACTACTTGACTTAGTGTTTTCAGTATGTTACCTGATATTATGTAAGTGAATCATGAGTTGTAGTATGTTTCTAAAGTTTCTATTCTTATGGAAGGTTATATCATGTATGGTGATGTTAAATTTTCCATCACGACTCTTGACATGTAGAATTAAGTTGGTTATGTTTGATTGGACTCAAATTGGGTAACTTCTAAAATAGTCAGTGATTGACAGTAAGTTATTTGAATGTTATTTGAAATCGGTGAAGTATTTTATGGATCAGTCATAGGATATCATTGTAAACAATGTCAAGATACTATATGTACGCACGCAAATCATGATGTTAACTGGTGTAGCTAGTTTAATTGACTGGAAGCGGTGTTAATAGAATGAACAGGTAAACAAGATATAGTTCTTGAATAGGCTATGAAGGTTTGTAGACTAGTGATGGAATTCGATGTGGCAAGAGGATCGGTGATGATTTTTGTAAAGTATTAAGTTAGTTCATGATTTGTGGGGCTCACTTGACATCAAATTGATCGAGGTATACGTTTGAGGAGGCTTCTTCAAGAAGTTTCTTTTGGTCAAACAAGGTTTTTGAAATGGCTTAAATACCAAGGTAAAATAGATGAGCAAGCCAACATGGTCAGAGAAAAATGTTTTATGAGTGTCTAGATACATTGTATCTTACCTAAGATGATCTAGATCATTCATATCTCATATCTAGGGTTTGTTGTACGTTGGTGGAATTAATTCTATATAGTATAACAATTGAAGAAGAACAAAAGAGAGGACAAGAAAGTTGATTGTGAATTGCAGAAGGATTATGAGAAAAAGAAAGTAAAGGAATCAAGTGCAATCAAGCTGAGGAAGATTATAATATATGATCATTTACTTCAAAGCTTAAAAGGATCTGATCATGCAAAGGTAGTGTATTTTTTATAGATCATTTTATCTATTGCTTTCTAATCATTGTAAAGGTGAAATCCCCTAATAGGGTGGATCCTAACAGATCTTTATTGTAAATACTCTAACAAGGTGACACATTAGATTTTGTTTTAAAGTACTCTAACAATGCTTATCCTAATAGGGAAAAGATCCTAACATGTCTTAGGTAAATCCCTTAACCGGGTAACACCTAACAATGTTTTTCTAAACCTTTAACATGGTAAGCTCCTAATGGGGTGTATTCCAGAAGAGTATAGATTTTGTGGGTATCATCTCACATCGTGGTTTTTCCTACTTGGGTTTCCACGTGATAAATATGGTTTTTACATTGTGTGGTTGATTACTTGTGGATGTATGCATTAAAAGTTTACTTATGTTAATTGTTTTTATATGTTTTGGTGCATATAGTTTAAAGAAATTTGAATTAACGAATTTGTGTGGATTAATGATTCAGCCCTCCCTTCTCAGAAATCAAACTAGTATTAATAATTGGTTTCAGATCTTTGGTCCCCTGATTGTGAAGGCTTAAAAAAATAGGGAAAAGATTTTAAGATGTATAAGAAGGAAGCACCTAAGTGTTGGAATTATATTGGAATGATGTACTGAGAGGGGAGGGGTGAATCAATACTTCTAAAACTTTTTCTTGGTTAGCCCATTAACCCTTAATCATCAGTTTGTAAGTTATCTTATCTAACTATTCATCTTTCTTTATGTATATGCAATCATATCATAAGTTCTTTAATATGTAACCATAACAAAAACATTCATGAAAATAGATAACACATAACACAAGATATGATATCGCAGAAAACTCTTGTTAGGAAGTAAAACTATGGTGGGGATTGTTACCCACAAGACTTCACTATTTGCAGATAAGAAGGGGTCGGTTAAGGCTTACAATTGGTCACTTTTGATGACCTACCCTGTTAGGAGTATTACAGTGGAGACCTATTAAGATCTACTTCGTTTGAAGCTTTAGCAACACTGTTAAGTATGCACTTTGTTAAGAGATTTGGAAAGAACGGTTAAGTCCACCTTCTACAAAAGGATTTTAGATGTGATGCACTTGTTAGAATTCAACTACACAAGTCTTTGATCAGATGATGTATGAAATCTCTTATTGCTAATAAAAAATCCTATTAAGCTTCATATATATAAGTAATCATTCTTCCATGATTGAATAATACCTTTATCTACTTGTCGGTAGCCTCTGTGTGTTCTTGACAACTGATGTGATCTATTTCTAAACTTTGCATGAATTTTTCCTTCTACTCCTTAGATGCTCTTCATGGCTATCAACAACAATGAATTCATAACTCACAATTGATTTGAACATCTATTTATATTAGATTTTGGCTCATTTCTTGATTCATGCTTCACAATTTAACTCTAGATCCAAGGTTTACAACTTAACCTTGATCTTTGGTTAGATATGTTTCTGATCCATTAGGATGCTTTAAAACATTTACATAAAGCTTGCTTGACCCTCAAGTTATGATTTAAAACAAATTAAAACTCTATAAATAGAATTACATTGCTTTATCTGACGTGTAAAACTCATATCCACTTTTTGCGGGTTCTCTAACTAGCTGTCGGTTCTGACGGTCAGTTTTCTTTGTCATCGGTGTTCCTTTCTTGAACTGGTCATCGGGTATGCCTTTTCTGTTCTATCAGTTTTGTTCTCAAAACTATGTCATCGGTGATGATCTTAATGTTATGTTATTGACCTGTCGGTGATTTCCTGTTCACTTCATCGGTGCAACACTTGTCAGTGTTCGTTGGTCAATTCCATACTTAGCATTTTTCATGACCTCTGTGTTCTATCGGGTATGCTCGCTGTTTTCTGGTAATGCTTGTAGTCTACCGGTAATACTTGTAGTCTGCTGGTGATCTCTGTCAATGTTATTCACAAGTGTACTAATGGAAAAATTAATGTCATCAATCTCCCCCTTTGACATTAGTATCAAAAACATTGATATGTGCAACATACCAAGTGTATTTAGTATGTACACCTATGTATACTCCTTCCTTAGTCATTTGAATGACTCCCCCTATGTATATGCTAGTAAGTGTAAGTATATATACATATTTGTTCCTTCTATACATACAATATACATTTCCTTTTTATTCCTCCTTTTTTTATTCTAAAGGCGAAGGTACTTACACCTTGTCAAAAAGGTGGGAATGTGTGGAATTGATCTCCTCCATCATCTTTTCCCATTTTTCCTTTAGCATTTCTAGATCCATGTGCTCCAGTGATATCAATACATGTATATCATAGATGTTGTCTACTACAGACATCTCAGGAGTTGCAATAAGGTTTCTTGCATTAGAAATATGTTGCTATAGAATAGTAAGATTAGGTAGAATGTGTGCCTATAGTTCTGTAATCTCACCTCTTAGTTGAGTTTTAGCATCCCATATTTCTTTCCTTAGCCTATTAGTATCTATTCCCTTGTCATGATGCACCTTTATACTCTCTGCATGTGAGGTTAGGCTTTGTGCACTGGTTGTGACATTGGAATCTATCTCTGCTAGTTTGTCACTATTTTCTTTTGTATAATTTTCAAGCGTGCACATCTTTTGAACTAAGGTGATTGCTTTAGCAATCGTTGGCTCTAATTGATCAGTTAGTTCAGAGAGCTTTACCTTGTTCAGTGCCACTTCTTGGCTAATTTTACCAATTAACTTGTATTGATACTTCTTTTTTGCTTGTTCTTCCATAGCTTGTTCTGCATCTATATTATGTTCTATGATTGCGTCGGTAAGAACAACAATTTGTTCCTTAACTGTAGCATTTGCCTCAAGTTTTACCTCAAGAACAAGTTGTTGGAGAATATCTCTTGCCCCTTCAAGTGCCATTGTTTCCCTATGTTCTTGTATCATTTTCTTTTGAATGGATTTTCTTTGACATAGCACTCCAAACTCTTGAAGTTTATCACTGTCCAAAGTGGTAATATCCCAGTTTGGAACTTCTATGACTTCATCCAGTGTAACAGCCAAGATGTCTTTCTTTACTATTTTCTTCTTCTTCTTCTTTGGCTTGGCTAGGTAGCAGGTTGATGTACTGCCATCTGTAAAGCGTGAGATTGGGATTACTTGGTAGGTGAGGGTTGAGAAGATGAGGCATCCTTTTGTGTCTATTTTGAGTCCACCGACTGGTTTGGTGAATACCTCTCCTCATTTGCCTTTTGTGTCTCTTTGTTTTGATCTTTTGACACTTCTTGCTGGTTGTTGGTTACATCCTTCATTTCTGTATTTGTATCCTTATGAATGTTGGATTCATCTTTGTTTTCATCGATACCCATATCCTTGGGTATATTATCATCTTTCTTAGATGATTTATCCTAACTTGATTGAATATTAATAGCATCTATTAATATATTCATGTTTGTTGGTGTATTTACTGTTTTAGTGTCAATAGTTGTATCCTGTCCTTCAGTATTGTCTTTTGCAGCATTGATGTCTTCATCTTTTTGAACTTCTACTGCAGGGTCTTGTCCTGTAGTGGTATTTACAATGTTTTCTAACCATGATTCATCATTTATATCATCATCTAAGTTACCTTTTATCGTTAACTCTTCTTTGGTCACTTCTTCATCCTTTAAACTGATGTGGATGGGGCTTGCTAGAACTTGATTATCTTCACCATCTTTTGGCCATTCTTCATCTATAATATCAATCTATTTCTGGCCTATTATTTGGACTTCTTCACTATCTAACTCAACTATTGAATTATTTGTTTTAGTGATAGTTTCCTTCTCATAACTGCTCTCCTCATCAGGGTTGAGTATCTTATTCCATATATTATGTGTTTCTTGTTCTAGCTCTATAAGCTTCTCTTCAAGAAATTTATAAGCTCTTAACTTGGGTGAGAAACTTTTCTCATGTTTCTTTATGATTTCATTGATTTCTTCTATTTTTGATTCAGGTGGTAAAAGAGAAACCAGTACTTGTTCTCTTATTCTTTTCTCCTCATGAAGTGCAAAAGTGAATCTAGAGATATTGTAATTAATAGTTCTTGTTGAACATCACATGTAGTGAATTGTAGTGGGATATAATAGTGTCTGCACATCTTAGCAATAAGTGCATCTTCAATCTTATTCTATTCTACAGAATCCCATCTTAACCATTTCCTAATCTTAGGATGTCCAAGAGATGCAGGTTCAGAAATATACTTACATATTTCATTAATGTCTCCAGTGGGTGATGTAACCTTTGTTGTTTCCTTTGCTTGTTTTATAGTGTCAAGTTCATCCATAGCTGAGTCCTCTAAGTCCTCATTTTTCTAAACAAATTTTCTCCTTTTGGCTGGTGCCCTGACTAGTTTTTTTGCCTTTGGTGTGTCAGGTTTCCTCTTATACACCTTTCCTTTTACCATGGGAGAAGGAGTTGTATCCTTTGTTGTTTGACTCCTTGTTCTTGATTTCTTAGGTGGAGGAAGAGGTGGTGAATCAGACTTCTCTGCTTCTGATTCATTTTTCTCTGTTGTATCACCGATGGGAAGCTGGTCCTTAGTGAGTTCCTCCTTACCCTCTTTTTCCTCTTCACCTTCTCTTTCTTCTTCTCCTTTAGAAGATATATTCAAGTTCTTTTTCAAATTCTTCACCATTCTTTTTTACTGTTTTATAGCCTTCTTGACAACAAGATTTGTTTTAATCTTCTGTTTGGCCTCTTCATAGGTACCAAATCTTAGTTGCTTGTTGTCTACTGGTTCATTTAATAGTGCCTTAATGCACTCATTGGCTAATCCTATTTTGATTTCATAATCCAATTTTGAAAGCCATTATTTCCTTGGAACTACTGCTTGTATGTATGTGAAATCAGTATCTACCATGAAACATATTTCTTCTCGGTGTTCCTCTATCAGATTCTTAGGAATTCTAGTTCTTGCTTGCAGCATTTCCTTTATGGTTTTGAAATACTCATGCATGACATTATCAAAATCTGTTCCTAGTGATTCTATGAATTCACCTATCTGAATGGTTATGGGTTTGCTTGTGTCCCATGTAACTTTTCCAATGGAAGGAAAGTATTCTTCAAAGTAAAAGAATATGCACATTATAAGGGAACCAAACTTACAAGTGTTTGTCCTTGAAGACCTTATTGTGCACATGTTCTCCTCCAATTGATGTAACAGGATCTCTGCAAGATCCATCTTATTCCCCTGTTTGATAATCTTGTATGCTGTGCTCATAGCAATACTAGATATGTTGTTCATTCAACTTGCTTGGAAGATCTTATATCCAACAACACATGCTCCAAAATTTAGCTCTACATCGGTAATGGTGTTGACCTTTAGTGCTCTTTTATCTGATTTAGCACTAGTCAATTTTTCCACTTCTACCAGAGATGGATGCTTGTGAGCCTGTGGTTTATCGATTGTAGGATAACCAGTAACCACATGAATAACATCCTTTGTTATGGAATTTGGCTTATTTAGCCATAGAGTCTTGTTGTGGACTCTGCTAAGAACAATCTTTATCCATTCTATTTTGAAGACCTTGGGAAAATGCAGTGCATTTGTGAGTCCCTTTACTTCCAAGTGTTTGTGCTCTTCTTTGAGATTTCCAACATCATCATATAGTTCCCTATAGGCATTATCTAGGTCTAGATCTCCTATTTCCAAGATCTTACAGTGAATATAGGACCTTACATCCTCTACCAGTAAAACCCTAGGTGGGATTCAGGAGAATGCTCCAGAATCGTCAGGTTTTGAAGCTATTTTAGGGTGTAACTTGTATTTAGGTTCAACACATGAGCCTCTGCTAATAAGCTTGAAGGATTTCTTCTTATCATCCTTAATTTTATGAACTCTAGAAGTCGATGCCATCTTGTTTGCAGAAATTTAGGGCTTATCACAAATAAAATAGTGCGATCGGTGAGTGTTATTACTTACGGATTCTCTGTGATTGCCTATGACTGTGAATGCTTCATGTCAAATTTATTTTTGCTGGGTCTCTTTCCAAATTTCTCTTAAATCAATCTAGTTTTCTCTGCTCTGCTTGAAAATCATGGGTGCAAAAATGAGTTTACCCGTCGGGCTTTTATAACCTTTTTGTGCCCTAAGTTGTCATTAATGCTTACCAACTCGTCGGTATATGAAGACTGATTTTGTCAGTAGAGACATTCATAACATCTTCAGTGTCTGTGCAAAGTGTCCAGGTTGCTAGTGGTTTTGGAGACTTCACCGATGATTGTTGGTGAGGTTGCGAAGACAACTTTTGTTGATTCAACGTTCACCGATATCTGTCAATTTACACTTAGCTTGTGTAATGAACGATACATTTTGGTAAGTAGTGCTAACTTTTCTATGTGTGTTCACCGATGCAAATTGTGCCCAATAACCGATGGTTTCTTTTCAATAGTTTAGCAACTAACAATATATTGCATCTTTATTCATGCTAATATTACAATATGAACTATGTGTGATGGAACCGATGTATAATGTAACTTGTCATAATGCAGTTCCATACTTACTTGTGCAATCTAGTTGGATGTAGT